>JBBBWG010005113.1:0-99504 GCA_037176905.1 Azolla pinnata
GCGCCGCTTCCCGCGCCGCCCGCCGCCGGCGCCGGCACCGCTCCGCCGCATTTGCAACGCCACCGATCGCGCCGTAGCACCCCGAGTACACTATCCCCTCATATAATGACTTGCACTCGCCGTAGCCCGCGTAGTATTGCTCCTCCGCCGCCCTCGCCATCGCCCTCATCCTCTCCGCCCCCGCGCCGGAATCTTCGCACCCCAACCACCGCCGCGGGATCGCCGCCATTAGATTCTGCGCCTCGAAGATTCCCCCCCCGCCGCCGCCATGGAACCTGCAGGCCAATCTCCAGATTAGGGTTTCCCCCCAAGCATTCGATTCATTGGTTGGGGTAAAGTGCGGAGCCTATCATATGGTGTTGGTACTATGAATTTGCTGGGCTGTTGTTGTCCAGGGAAATTGCTATAGTAATATTAGGTGGGGCTTTGACCTTGGGGTGCTTCTCATGGTTCCGCCTATGTCCTTGCACCCGAACCCCGGCGTCGCCCATCTGATCATCCATGGCGCCCCTCCCCTCGCTCTGCTCCTCCACTGCTCCCATACATACGCGGCCTTGCTGTTGCGCCTCGCTCTCGCCCCGATCTCAGCACCACCACCATCTTCTTCTTCTTCTTCTTTCACCATATCTTGATCGCCCACTGTTTCATGCCCTGTTGGACCTGGTCCGCTCTTGCGGAGGCGCTGAATATGATGAGGAGGAGGTGGAGGAGGAGGTACAGCTTCATCTTCATGATCATAATCTTCCTCTTCTTCCTCTTCCTCTTCTTCCTCTTCCTCTTCGTCCTCTTCTCCTTCTTCTTCTTCTTCTTCTTCTTCTTCTTCTTCCTGATCATCACCATCGCCATCGCCATCGCCATCGTCCTGCTCCTCCTCATCCCCATCATCCCCGGCACCCGCAGCTCCATCATCGCCGCGGAACATTGTTGACCTAAACAAAAACAAACACACACAAAAAAAAAAGCAAACAAATGGGTCCTCGGTGTATTGCCCTTTTTCTCCTGATAGCGGAGCGTAGAAGACAAGGAAGAGCTCGACGATGGAGGTATGGGTTGCAGAGCAGTTAATGGAAGGTAAAAAAGAAAAGCAGAAAGCGGGGCTGCTGCTGCTGCTGCTGCTGATGATGATGATGATGGTGATGATGGTGGAGGTGATGATGTGATAATGATGATGATGGTGAAGGTGATGATGTGATGATGATGATGATGATGGTGATGATGATGATGGTGGTAGTGGTGGTGGGATGATGATGATGATGATGATGATTGTGGTGAGGGGGTGATGATGATGATGATGGTGGTGATGATGATGATGATGATGATGGTGTGAGATGATGATGATTGTGGTGAGGAGGTGATGATGATGATGGTCATGACATTGATGATCATGATCATGGTGGTGGTGGTGGTGGTGATGATGATGGTGGTGGTGTGAGATGATGATGATTGTGGTGGGGAGGTGATGATGATGATGACGATGACGCTGATGATCATGATCATGGTGGTGGTGGTGGTGGTGATGATCATGATCATGATGATGATGACGACGGGTTAAGGACAAGTAAGAAGTACAAGGATCAGAAATTCAATGCAGAAAAAAAAAAGACTGCCCACCACAAATCTACATACGAATGCAGCATGCATGCATGGATGCATGTCCATCTGCACACATGATAGATAGATAGATAGATAGATAAGATACGTATGCATGCAAGCGTGTATGTATGTGTGGCATGCGTGCATGCACATATACGGAGAGACGGATAGTAGATATGAATGCATGCATGTACGTATGCATGTGTACGCATGCATGTACGTATGCATATATGCACATATGTGTGCGTGCGTGTGCATATATGCACATATGTGTGCGTGCGTGTGCATGTGCTTTTGCACACATCCACATGTCCATGCTTCTTCTAGCACACGTGTATCAAGCACATCGATTATGTATAAATATACATGCATATGTATGTATGCATGCATTTCCTATACACACGTGTGCACGTGTGTGTGTCTGCTTCTCTATGGCTAGGGCCTTGATCGGAACGCAGTTCGACCCACGATCGAAACACATTCCGATGAACAAAGTTCCCAGACTTCACCTGATCAGCATTTTTTCTCAACCGCAAGCTTCCAGACTTTCGCCTAATCAGCAGTTTCTGCGACCCTGGACCCCTACCCCTCATTCGTTTTGTACTCGTACGAAAACAAAGCTCAGAGCACTGGCGGGGCTTGAATGCTCTCTCCCCCGTAGCTAACTCAGGCACACAAGCAAGACGCACGGATCGATCATCTAATGCAGCGAGCCCCCCATCATCAATCGATGAAGGAACGTGCGATTCGAGAGGGAGATGGGGAAGAAGATCATTCATCCATGGGTATGCATGCATGCCATGTGTATGCATCGATTTCCAACAAGGAAGCGGGCGTTTCGATCAGATCGAATCCACCGTCGCCTTCCATCACATGCAAATGCAATGCATGTATGCTTGATATTGCCCCATGGTTTTGCCTCTTTTACGTCAGCTTAATGACTTACTGACTTACTGGTTGACGGGGCGATTTGCCGAACAGGTGATGGATGGATCGCCACCATCGCGGACATCAGCGATCAGACCATCAGGTTTTCGATGCAGCTTCCAGAGTCAATCGGCTCCCCAGGTGTTTCAAGATCCATCCCATGGAAGCTCTGTGTTGTGCACACACATCAATCTTCTGCCTCCCTGATCTCTCTGTGTCTCTCTGTGTTCTGCATGGGTAACTTTGGAAGTTACCAAACTGTCATGAAATGGTTTCACTCTCCAAAGAAAAAGCCCTTTATCCTTACCCAACATGAAGCATTTGCAAAGCAATCCTACCATGGGTTTTTTTTTTTTAGCTTGTTTTTTTACTCACTTGCATCATGCCAAAGTACATACATACCCTCCTCTCGGTGCCCCATCGTTCGAGAAAGAGTTAACCATGTTCCAAGGACCGCGGCTTTTTAATAACAAATCCCCCGCTCATCGAAAATGGCAGCACTCTTTTGCTCTGCATCAAGAAGAAGAAGAAGAAGATGATGATGATGATGATGATGATGATGATGATGATGAAGCTCAAAGAGTGTGCCAGGGTTAGGGTTTTAATCGAGGTCTAGGTTTATAGGACGCTCAAAAGTGCTAAACTGAAAAGGAATTAGCTTGGCACAACTCACACGATCGAGCTCCGCTTTCGTCTCCGACTAGCCATGGCTTCTTGCCGATTGATGATCATGGTCGATCGATCGATCGATGATCCGAAAGTGTTCTCCGCCTCTTTGGATTTCTGATCCTCCACCTAAGCTCATGCCTTGGCCCTCGATGATGATCATGTGTTGATGACCGACCATATTGTCGATTCTTTCCACGATTCGATCACGATCCGGAGCTTCCATGTCCGACCTTTTGACATCTTCTCATCGGCTGTCAATCTCCCCACAGTGATACTGCACTTTTCTGATCATCGATAGGCCGATTCTGCTTCTAATTGCTTCCCATCTCCTCGCAGCTGATGGATTGCTTTCCATGTCAAAGAGTCAACTTTGACATTGCCCCCCGATTTCTGCGCACAAGGCAACCAAGCACTTTTTCTGAGTCAAAAAAAAAAACAAGCTTCCATGGAATCTCTATCCTAACAAGATACAGTGTCCATAGATTATACCAAGCACATGGGTTCTCCCATTACAGTAATTTCTCACCAGAAACAGATGGGAGATGCCATTCACGAATCTGTCTTTTTCTTCTGTGTATCATACATTACCCTTGTGGGTTCTTGTTCAAGCTGACTTGTACTCATCAGTTTTCGTCTGTAATCTCTAACCAGATTCACATATGCAGTTAAAAAGATATGGCAACCATGTCCATAAGCAAGGTACAGGTGGATTAGTTGCCATGTCTTCGTCAATCCAATTAGCCAAACTCTAAATACAATAGAATGTAATCAATTTTCCCCTTCATGCAATTGTATATAAAACATCAAAAAATAATGGATGTTAGTCTGCATTCTAACCATTGATGGGGGGGGTATACCAGAAGCAATTCAAATATTGTGATCAATCCGATTTTCAGCTTTCTCTTGGGTCCCTCCTTTAGCTTTATAATACTTGGACCTGTATAAGTAGTAATTTCAAATCGGTCCAATTGTACTTCTAACCAATTTAGATTGAAAATGAGATCTTACCAATCCTGATTTCGGGTATGACTGCATATATGGATCACACGTATCCATCAATTTTAATTGGCACCAACAAGTTACTGTCATAGGGAGCTCATAAACAAAAGATCTGTTGCAGCTTTGGCCCACCATTGAGACCACATTTTTTTTATTTGTAATTCCCGAAATGCATAATCCTGAACTCTTAGGATGTTCATGCACATAGTTCCAATCATACAACTTGACCTCGTGGAAACGCCAATTTTCATCAATGTTCTCTCCACTTACTACCCACGTCTATTCATTGTTTTCAACAAGCCACAGATTTGCAAATAAAAAGTAACCCAAGGTTTGACCTGTTTACGAGCAACTTACGCTTCCACATCACGAAACCCAGCCCAATTGCTTATAAATACCTCATTAACACCTCATTAAATACGTTAGTTTTGAAATAGTCTTTGCCCCACTTGAGGCATCCACTTCATTCATATACTCTAGCCACTGCAATCAGAATAGTTATTTGCTTCACTCAATATCGAACACCAATCATTAAGACATGATTCTACACATCGGTCCATAGGATCCTTCAATCTCACAAGTGGTATTTGGAAGATGAGCAATACAGTTGACTTAACGCTTTGCCTCAAATATTCAACAATACAAATTTGCACCTTAATTATGAGAGGCATCATTTCAGAAATGATACCCACCAATGTGCCTTTATACAGAGGTCATTTCAAAGGAGCCCCAGGGGCAGCAGGGTCCAATCTCCTTTGGATTGCTGCAGCAGCCTATAATACACAAGCCAATAGGATTAAGAAATAAATCAAACAAAATATATCCAGTTTAAACATACATTAAACGAATCTACCCTAGACAGCTTGAATTATTTCTCAATATGATTATTTTTCAGCAACACATTTGAATGTATGACGAAGTTCCATTTTTAGAAACTGTGCAGTGATTTGAATGTTGTTGCTGTATTGAACACTGCATTAATGATATCACATTTAGAATGTTGATGTTATTCTGTGAATCAAAGAAAATTTCTTCACTCTGATATTCAGCAAAATTCAGACCTCCAAGTTTCCAAGTCGGTATTGATATTGCATTTCTTCTCTAAGCTGGGCCTGCTCTTTCATTGCTTGTGCCTGAAATGATACACAAAATGTGACTCATAAACAAGTTCAAAGAAAAATGGTGAGCTCTCAAATTCGCAAAGAGAATCCTTAGATTCGCAGATATTACCATTCCACTACGCATAGTACGTTTAAGAGCCTCCATTTCTTCTTCTTTTTTCTGCTCCCTCTGCTGCTTCAACTCTAGGCTATATATTCACTCACACATAGAAAATTGTTCACTCATTAATCGACCAGGATATCCCCACAGGTTCTTCTAGTAACAAACATAAAATACTGCAGGGTCATTGTACACTTGAATGAAACAAATAAAAATAACAGAATGCATAAGCCCATTTGCCAGTAGTCTTTTATTTGCTAGACAAAAGACAAAGGGTATGTGTCATAATAAATTAAATTAACCCCACGCACCCCATACATGCATATTCTGTGCTGTGATAAAATGCTCAAAACTAATACCGGCGTTGTTCCTCATCATTGAACTCTGTGCGCTCTGCTGGTTGCTGCTTCAATCCCATTTTCATATGTTTCATCATCTTCCGACGGTGATATGCATCTAAATCATAGTACCTGTGGCGAAGCATAATAAAGATAAATTCACTTTAAAAAAAGTGATGAGAAATAATTTTGTTGAGTTCAAATCTAAAATTTCTGAAGCTTGAAATTTAAATTTCAAAAGACTCAAACTAAATCTTCATTCCACATGGAGACATAATGAGCACATCTGTGAAGAAATGTCATTGTTACACCCTGTGACACAAGAATTGCATTCCACATAGAGACATGTCGTACACATACTCCAACAAGTCCGTCAGTCTCATAAGTGGAACGGCCTGAACCAATCTTCAAAGGACATGGTCTAGTTATTGAAAACCAAGGAGTCTCTAGAAGATCTACACTTTCAATGCCTTATTGCGACCTTAGCAATTAAATGCAAGCATCACAAGCCTCGACTGCTAATCATAATCTTTATCGCTGTTTGTGTGTTCTTCTGTGACTACAACTAGTAAGTGCTACTTGCAGCGTTGTTAGATAACGGTGACAGGTATAGATGAGAAATTGACTATGGAGGGGCATTATGGCGCGATCTTTAATCATTCTCTTGAGAAAATGCAAAAGCACTAACAATAGACACATTACAAGGTGATTGATTCTCTGTCTAGCACGATGTGAGAAACAGATGATACAAAAACAAAAGAAATAGAAGACGATTGAACCACTTGTACATACTTTTTGGGTAAGGTTGCTGTGTTGAAGTCCTCCATGTACCTTTCAAAAATAATAAGCTTGGTTGTTAAATTAGGAGAATTTCAGAAACTTCTTCATGAATGTTATACAGAAGAAAATGCTCAACACCCTACTCTTTAAACATTTGTTTCTCTTCCCAAGCAGGCATAGTCTCCAAGTTCACCTGGAAAAACAGCAGCAAAAACATAAGCTTTCAGGATACATTGATATCGTTATTGGGACTGGACTCTAAACCTTAAAAAAGTAGTCCCTAAATTCTCACGAGAAACAAATGACAAAGTGTATTTGCAAACTCTCTCTTCTTTTACTTCCAAGTTGATTTGAGGATTAATCTGTAGCATTCATCCTGAAATTGTTGTGCGATCCTCAAGAGTTTTAGTCTTAACCCAGAGACTTGGTTAAACATAGCCATTATATGCATGAAATGGACCTTGTTGCATCATGATTCATCACATAAAATGTTCAATTTCTTCAGCATAAAAATTGATCAGCAACAGGATTGTGTCAAAATTCGATCTTGTATTTGAAAATAAAAATTTTCATTTGATTTGGAAAGCTACATTTATCAAGTCAAATATAATATCTGTAAGCTCCTTGAGAAATGAAGAATGATAAGAAGACACATGATGAACCTAAATGCGCTCACCTGTTTAACTTCTGCCAACCATGCACTGAACTCAGGTCGTTTCGCCCTGAAAAAACAGAAGTAGAATATCAATAGAGATGTAAAATGAAATGTATAGATAGATCATCTATACGTACAAAATGAGAACAAAAATGAAATGTGAATAAACCATCTGCATAGTGATAATCGGTATCGCACTACAGTAATTACAGTTTCAGTTCCATGCTAATACCTATACATCGAGTCTATTAAATGCAGCAGCAAAGAGCGAAACACGAATGAGCTGTTGTGCTGCTCATAACTTAAGGTAATGAAAGAAAGCATCACATAATAGAAAAAATCCATGTAATAGGAATGCAAACATTATAGTATAAACCTGACAGAGCAGAAACGTTTCTTGCAGATGAGAGATTTATCCTGATGCAACTTTCTACCCAACAATGGGTGTAACATATAAATTGAGCATTTTTACGAGTTTCTAATGCTCACAATAAACTATAACTTTGACTCGGGATCATATTCTTTGCTTATTCCCATGGTAATCAGAACCAGAAAGTTATGGAAGAAATGATACGTACCACATATCAACCTCTTTGATGATGCCATATTTCCCCCATGAATCAGTAACAGGTCCAGCTTTACCTTTCTTCTCGGCTTTCTTCTCTTTAGCCTTCTTCCTCCTCTTCTTTTTCTTCTTCTTTCTTTTCCTTGTTTCTTCATCAGTGTCGTCGTTTTCGTCGTCTTTGCTTCTTCGCTCTTTGCGTTTTCGCTCCTTTTCTTTCTTCTTTCTTCTTTCTTCCCTTTCTCTCCTCCTTTTTCTTCTATGCCGCGCTCTCCTCTTCTCTTCTTCGGAATCAGACGAAGAAACCGAAGAATCGGACTCGCCTGAGCTATGGCCGCTACTGGAACGACTGCTACCACCACTGCTTCCGTCGCGGTTATCATCCTCTGAATTGTCGTCGTCGTCGTCGTCATCGGAGGGATGGTGGGAGCGTTTCTTTTCTTTGTGTTTCCTTCCACGTTCTTCTCTTTCAAGGCCGTTGAGCTTCCGCCAGTTGAAATCCTTCTCCTTCTCCTTCTCCTTCTCCTTCTCCTTCTCCTTCTCCTTCTCCTTCTCCATCTCGGAATCTCTCCCCCTTTCCTCCGGTCTCTTCACGTCTGGCCTCCGATAAGCCATCATCTGCTGCTCGCCTTCGCAGTCCGGCGTGCTGCTGTCGCTGCAGCGGCCGTCGCCATCGCTGAGCTTCTTCTGTTTCTTCTCAGAACCAAAATACACACACTGTAGTCACAAAATGTGTGTGAAAAAACAAAATGGAAAGAAGTGAAAAACAAAAGCTGATTTAATCACAAAATTAAGCTGATTAATCACAAAATTAAGCTGATTAATCACTCAATTAAGCTGATTAATCACTAAATTGAGCTGATTAATCACTTAATTGAGTTGATTAATCACTAAATTAAGCTGATTAATCACAAGTTAAGCTGATTAGGTTTTAGGGTTTAGGGTTTACGATCACTCGATGGTTCAGATTGTCTCTTCACATGTGCATATAATGATCGTTTGAATCTCTTTTACACAGCTTCAAAAATTTGTATCATCGGACCATTAACGACGATTCGTGCATTGCATCAATATACAAAACCCCGATCAAAAGAAATTATGTTGTTGACTTTCTGATGGATGAGCGTGATTAATTTCGCTAATCTCATCCGCATTCATCTCGCCCTACACACGGTTCAACTTGTCTTTGATCATGCGCCACGATAATATACCCTTCTTTTAAGTTTACACAGAGCGTTTATTGTTAGCATCGACTTATTGTGTTTGTGGACGAATGGGAACTGACCACCAAACACATGTCATTGTAGAACATATTTCTTGTGATTTACAACATTCAGTTCGGGATCGATGCCGGAAGTCAAATGCAGTTGTCAAAGAGATCAAATTTGACTGTATAAATTCGTTATTTCAACACTGAAGGGAAATGAGAGTTCGGGTCAGGATCTCCTCCATAACTACATTGTGTAGTCGAGGTGATCAACTAATTGTAACATCATTTCGAAAACCAACTCCTATCAATAACTCGATGATTCTCTAATGTAGTAAAATGGTGGATATATCAATAGCCATTGTCGTATAGTGCACATGATTCACATAATGTATTCTTCCATCTGAATGAAATATCTATGTTATTAGTTGGACAAGTGCGAAACACAAACTGTTAGGTAAAAAATGTCTTAATATAATCATCATATCATAAAGTATAAGGTTTGAGTGGGGAAAAAGGAAAAGACACTTAATATTTAAGGTTGATGACTTGTATATAAACCCTCCAGGAAAGTTTCTTGTACTTGTTAGTAACTTTAACTTCAATTTTACTCATCGATAACCTCACAACAAAAGACATCATACTCAACTATCTTGATTTGAGCACGTACTTGTGCATGTTATAATGCTTTTTAGCTAGGAATCCTCTCATAATGATGCACCTCTATAAGCTTCTACAAAGTTTTAAGAGGTTCCAAAATATTTTGGAGTCTAAAAAATTCTAAATCGTTGTAGAATATTCTTGTGCATATACTTAAGTTAACATTGTGAATACTTATAGCCTCTTTCATTTCTATGAAGGGATCTAACGTCACTCGCGGATACATCAGTCTAATATTCATGTTTTTTTCCATCTTAACATTTATTTCACCATCTCTATCTTCATGCTCTCATGTTGTTCCCAACTTTTTGAGTTTGTAGTTTTGTCGAATAAATGTTCTCATGTTGTTCCTAGCTTCTTGAGTTCATAGCCTTACCGAATAAATGCTCTCATATTGTTCACATCTTCTCAAGTTTATAGTTTCACCCCTTCTAGTTCCACGTTTGTAGCCTCTCCGATTATAAGTGTGTCATTTGTGTTCCGTGGTAGACTTTTCGTCTTAGTCATACTGATTCTCAATACTTGATTGATCTACTTTCATTGGCATAGAAGAAGAGAGTAGGGAAAATATAGAGTGTGAGAGGGAGTTACTGCCCTGGATCACTTGCCAGCTAGAGAATCATCACCGGGAACTTGTATCTCACAATCAAAACACTGTTGATTGGGACCAACTAGAAACACTTGGCGATCCTACTAACATTTTCACGATGCCCAACTGATAGATGTCACTGGAAATCTCCTAACCAAATTTGTTATTTTGCCATCACAATCAGGCCGCATCCCATCCCATTTGCGACCTTCTCCTTGTTTTTGCCTAGAACCTCTTTGCGAAGGGAGCTCTCAAAAGTGCATGCGTTCAAAAACATCGATCATAGACTAGCTCTGTCGTTGCCTGTTATGTTGGAAGTGATATCCGCCATCTTCTTCTAGATAAGGTCAGCGTTGAGATCAGGCATAAAAACATCTATGTGGTAGATGGCCCTAGATTCAGCATCATAGCCGAGTCTGGTGAGGCTCTAGCCGCAGATCAGGCACCCCGATATGATGCATCCCGAGTCACCCCATCAATGTCTAAAGACCCCTTGCAGTTTGCACATAATCTTCTCGCTTCTTTTTGTTGTTTTTGGCATGTTTTTCTACATTTTGTATTGGTTAAGGTTTGATATGGTTCAAACATTGTCTCACAAGTGTGCCATAGTGTTATTAGTTGGTCATGTGTGAAACCTAAACCGTCAAACTGGGTCAGAATTAAAGCTCTAATATATAGTAATATCGAAAGAATAAGTTCAAGAAAATTACAAACATACCCCAACCAATGAGACGTATAAAGCCCTCGCCAGAGTATTTGTACATGATTTTTAAAGGCACGTGTTCGTGTATGTAGATATAGATTGATAGTTCAAAACAATACAGCTTTGCAAGACGGTGTGTTTGTGGCAATGTGAATCCCTCGCACCTCCAACTGCCTTTCTTGCCACTTTTGCCGATAACCCAAAGTCTAATATTACGCTGCCAAACCCTAAAACCCAGACGCCAGAAATTGCTCTTTGAGCATCGGATCGCATTTCTGCTTCCCACTCAGTTCCCATCGCATAGAAGCAGGCTTGCGTTAGTTTTTTAGAGTGGCTTTAGGGTTTAGGGTTTAGGGTTCAAAGATCTGGCGAATTGTACTGCCTTGGATCCCATTGCAGTCTGATCAAAGCGGTCCATACATTCGAGATCTCATCGATCGACGACAAACCAATAATAGCGGAGCGGGGGTAAGGGCACGCTAAGATTGGCGACAATCACCACAAGGTGCTTGCCGATCCGCCGCCATGTGCAGCAAACCAACTAAGATTCCCTTTTTTTCTTTGTTTTTTTAATCCACTCGAGCACCACGAATGAATGAATGCATGCGATCAAAGCCTCGATTAGCGGGCGGGGGGCTCTATACCGTTCCTTTTTTCGTGCTTTTGGTCATAAGGGCCACAAATCAATCCCCTTTTGTCATGAAGAAGAAGAAGAAGAAGGAAGGAAGTCTGCTACCCAATTGGGAAGGTTGCTGAGTGCAGATCAAGAGGTCATGAGTTGATCCCTTAACACTTCTCTGGAGGTTAATCCCAAGATTATTATGAAAGTGTGAATAGTTTGAAAGCTCGGAAGTGTTGTAGGATTCGAAGTCTGGTTCGATGGACGCGAAGGTAAGTGCATCTAGAGATATGAAGTGCAAATGCTTTAAGAAGAGTTCAGAAGTAGGATTTGAACTCTGGTTCGAGATACAAGCGGCGTATCTGGAGATATGAAGTGCAAATAGCTCAAAAGTTCAGACAAGAAGCATATCTAGAGATTATGAAGTGCAAATAGCTCGAAAGTTCAGACAGAAGTGTTGTGATAGGATTCGAACTCTGGTATCAATGGATCCAAGCAGCCCGACTATATCGGTTAGATTATAATAAATAAAAACAAAAACAAAACAGGAAAAGGAAAGAAATCTGCCACCGGATCATGTGCGCTAAACGTTAACTCGTAATCATACGAACATGACACGATCGATGCCCCCGGCCAAAAACATCTGCCATTTCTAGCATCTCCACGTTCGAATCGAATCGAATGCCATGTCTGGGTTTGGGTTGTTTCGCTTAACGATTTCGCGGTCATGGCTAAAGTTGGCGCGCGATCATGCCCCTCGTCGACAAGCCTCTTCTGGGTTTTATTTTATTTTTCTTGTCTTGCTTTCTTCCTCTTTTCTGTTTAGCTCGTCGTCTCGGAGAGCCTCATCGCAACATGGTTTTTGTGGAAGTTCCGACATGTCCACGACGAACGTTCGCGATGAACCAATGAATGCGTATAATGGTGCATCGATACATACATGCATGCATGCATGCCAATAGATTGATTGATTGATCGATTCAATTCGATCATGATCCGTGCTCGAGAGATGGGATTGGACCGAACAAATCCTGGGGTTTTAGGGGTGAGGATCTGGAGCTAGGATTAGGTTTAGGGTTATGGATAAGGGTATTATCTGCATATAAGTGAACTTCCAGGGGTATTGTGGTACTTTTTTTCCCTTCTTACTGTTATCGTCATTATAATTAGGGAAAACGATCGAAAAGCGTTTAGTAATCGATTCACCTTATTGTAATTTAAGGGATTTTTTATTTCTCAAAAAAAGAAAGAAAGAAAAGATCCTTGGACTAGTTATGGAATAAAAATCTACGATAAAACGGTCTCGACATTAGATTCGACAAAGTTCTACAAGAAAAAGAATCCGAGCAAGAACTACCGAAAGAAACCAATGTGACGGTGTATATATATATGGCCAAAGCGTGTCTAAAATTAATTCAGTGCCGATCGATTAATCGTGCATCCGATTTCATCGAGAGATAAAAACTAGGCGTTAATACGTAATTTCTAATTTTCGCATGTAATTGATAGATTTGTTAGATGCTTCTTTGTTTGGTTTTTTTTTTCAGCTACTGAGCCTGCCATGACACAATCACCATCATCATCATCATCATCATCATCAGCACCATCATCACCGTTACCGCCATCACCACCATCATCGTCACCCCATCATCACCATCATCACCATCACAACCACCATCATCACCATCACCACCACCATCATCACCAGCATCATCATCGCATGCATCGATAGATCTCGTCGAACCCCCGTTGGCACAGAACACGACGATGTCAGAAGAATGGCACTGTAACAGACAGACAGGGAGCTCGGTCGATCGATCGGGCGATCGCGGATCTGGAGGCTCTCTCAAGGCGTTCACACCACGACCTGATCGAGACAGGAAGTCGAGAGCGAAAGAGAGAGAGAGAGAGAGAGACAGAGAGAGACAGATACAGATAAGATCTTCAGGGACCTCGATCCAAAGTCGAGGTGCATCATCATCATCATCATCATCATCATCATCGCTGCCGAAATCCATCATCGCAAACCAGCAAAACACAACAAGCACCTCGTGCTGGTCGCGATCGATCCGCACATGCATGTATGTGATGCATGTGCACATGCATAAGCATTCCATGACATTGCATGACATGCATGATGCACACCCCACATGAAGGATGATGACATGCGAATGCATGCATACACGCACATGAATGCACACACATGCATGCATCCCACACATGCATGTATGTGATGCATGTGCACATGCATTGCATCCCATGACATGTATGCACACCCACATGCGGGATGATGACATGCCGATGCATGCATGCGCACACATACATGCATCCACACCTGCATGTCTGTCATCTATGCGCACATGCATTGCATCCCACAATGACATTGCATGACAAGTATGCACACACACATGAAGGATGATGACATGCCAATGCATGTATGTAACGCATGTGCACATGCGTTGCATGACATGTATGCACTCGCACATGAGGGATGATGACATGCCAATGCATGTATGCGCACGCATACATGCATCCACACATGCACGCACGCACACACATACGCATGCTTGCATGCATACACGCACACGTGCGCACATGCATTTATGCATGCACCCGTTGTGCACATGCATGGATGCACGCATGCAATGCACGCACATGCGGCACATGCATGTATGTGTATGCATGTGACGCATGCATGCATGCAGTGCATTGCGTATGTATGTGCATGTGGTGCTGTAACGGATGCCTCTTTCCCTCCCTTTTTTTTTGGTTTCCCTTGATTAGTGCTAATCAGGTCGCTAATCCAACACCTAATTATCCTCACTTAATCCATCTCCCCCCCCTAATCACCGCCATCACAATAACAACAACAATAATCATCATCATCATCATCATCATCATCACTGCCTTGCTCTACTAATGGCGCCTCGTTAGTGCCTTAATCGCACCTCATCCGTGCCTAATTGCCGCTCCCGCGGCGCATAATCTGTCCTCGACGACGATTACCTCCATCCCATTTATGTCCGACTTCCCCGCCCGATCGAATTCCAACTTCTTTACAAATCAAACCAATCGATGGTTCCCGCTTAACATATCCACTAGCTTAATCACAGCTTAATCACAGCTTAATCACAGCTTACTCACACCTTAATCACAGCTCAGTGAGCACTAATCACCCCTGCTAATTACAGCTAGATAGCACTAATCAACTTTGGGCACAGAGCTCTCTTTCTTTCTCTCTGTTTTTTCTTCCTTTCTTTCTCTCTGTTTTCTCTGTCTTGAAGCCTGCAATAATGACATGCCTGAAGCTTTCCATAGCTTCTTCTTCTTCTTCTTCTTCTTCTTCTTCTTCCTTCCTCCTTCTTCCTCCCTGCCCTGTTTCTGCTAACCGAAAGCTCTCTCTCTTTACCCTAACAGAAAACCACAACTGTTGGTGGTGAAGACCCACCACCACCATCGCCGAAGACAGGGAACTAACTACTGGCCTGCAAAACAGAAAGCTGATCCGGAAGGAAGAAGAAGGTTTCTTCAAAGCTCAGGGAAAAACACTTGCCCCAACAAAAACCCTAAGAAGCACAAGCAATGGCGGCTCTTGCAGGTCTCAGTCTCATGACTTCTTCTTGATGAGCAAGCTCCATCGCCATGCAAGTAAAGGTTTCTTCTGCTTTCCTTCACTTTCATCTCCTTCATCATCATCATCATCATCATCGTCATCATCATCGTCCCTGTCAAAGGACTCATCCCTGCTTGAATTCGGTTTCTTTCCCGTTTCCATGCTCGATTCATCCTTGTTCTACTCCATCCGAGCTTTGAAGAATCACCATGGCTTCTTCTTCTTCTTCTTCTTCTTCCTCCTCCTCCTCCTCCTCCTCATCATCATCAGCATGACTCTTCAGAGCACAGAAATGTCGGATCTTTAACACTCCCCTGTTTTCATCGGCTCTTCTCTTCTCTTCTGTTTTGCGAATCTAATACACCATTGCCATCGTCGTCGTCGTCGTCATCATCATCATCATCATCTTTGCTGCACTTCAAACAACAATTTGCTGTGTTGCACCTCTTCTCATTGAACTTCAGCACAAAAGCGTTGAGGAATCGACATGGCTGCAACATCGTCGTCGTCGTCATCACCATCGTCAGAATACCAAAGAGCCCTCTATACACACATTTCCATCGTGTGTTTGTACTTCTACGCATGAAAGTTCGCATCTTTCTGTTCATCTGATCTCCATCTTTGCCTCGCTTCTCTTCCTTTGTACTTCTCTTTACCTCCCTATTCTTTGATTAACGCAATCTTGATCAAGAATGCAAGCAAAGCTTAGCAAAGAAGAGAGTGTCTCCCGTGCTTCTTTTTGCTGTACTATGAAGAACTCTTCCTCGAGCACTGGCATCTCTTCCAGAGCTCGAGATTCCATCTTCAATTATGACATTAGCCTCCTTAATCAAGAAGAAACTGTTCTGGATTTGCCATGGATCTCAACCATTGATCTGAAAGATATCAGAAACGAGAAGAAGAACAGGAAAGAAGAGGAGGAAGACTTAGAACATGCAAGATCTAGAAGGTCGATTTTCAATGAATGCAGTAGAAATCCAGTAACTCGATCGCTCTGTGGAGTCATTTGCAATCCTCTTCTCAGCTCAAGGTTTGCCTTGATGGTATGATTCCTACCATATCTTTTTCAGGGCGTCTCAGGGTTTTCAGGGGGTTTAGGGTTAACGTATTGCATTCCATTTCCTGAACAAATTGCATTGTCTATCACCTGTCTCAGGGCGATATGGCAGGGGTTGAAGGTTGCTACAAGGGGTTCTTATGGTTAGTGTTCAAGAGTTGCATTTTTCTATGGGCACTGTTTGCACATTATGTGTATGCTTATTATACCTCTTAGGGCCCAATGTTCGCATTCATGGGATTCCTTTTGATACCCTTTTGAGGTTTTAGTGCTTAGGGTTAGATAAATGCAATGATGGTATGCTTGCTATATGCTTTAGAGTTTAGGCACAGCAGATGGAGATGACGCCTGAATGCTTATAAGGACATGTTAAGGTTAGGGTTCACAATTCCAAATTGTGTCCTGAGCTCCAGGTTTGAGCTAAACACTGAACTGTAAGCCCATAGGACCTGTTTAGGGTTCAAAATAATTGATCCTTCACTTACATGTTTATGATATGTTATATGGTGTTTAGTTCTGTCTGGCTTGTGTCAGGTTTTAGGGTGTTCCTGGAGTTAGGTGTTATTATGGTTTCCTTTTTTCTTTTATAGTACCGATCTGTTTTCAAGTTTTAGGATTTGACATCGTGAGCTAATCAGGTATTAGGGTTGATCTGTTTTTGGGTCTTATAAATGCAATTTAGGAGAGTTTCACCAACAATTTTGTTGCCAAAAATACCTCAGGGATTACTGGCATTACTGCTGATCTTGATGACGGTCTTTACTTGGGTGCTTACAACTACAAATATCGAGCATTCTGTGAGCTCCATTGCGCTCAAATTCCGCTCTGAACTCCTTTCCCGGACAGGAGACAGGGTGAATTCCGTGCTTCAAGGGAGCAATGCATCGGCAACTTCGTTAGCAAGGTTATTGGGTCGAATTATTGATAAGGGCAACACATCCTCACTTTCTTTCATTCAAAATCAGGTAAAACTGGCACATGGTGCCTTCTCTTTTAGGATGTAGAGTTGTACTGTGCCGTGACCTAAGAGTTTGATTAGGTATCTGAACAAGGTAAAGTTTTTACTTGCCTGAGATCCTACAGCTTCACATTCTTACATTATAAACAAGGTTAATCTGCCTTGTTATGCTTTTCCATTGAGGATTTAGGCTTATAGTTTGTAGTAATCTTAGATTCCTGGTCAGGTAAGGGTAAGGTTTGTACATATTAGCATCGGGGATGTAGGATTTAGGCATCATCTAATTATTAAGATTGTCGTTTGTGGTTTGTTTCTTTGGCAGCTCTGTATTAGTGTGCAATAATAGGTGTTGGAGTGTGCTATGCTATGCTTTGTCACTGAGGGTGTGGGGTTGTAGTGTCAGGTATCTCAATGACTCTGGGTAGAAGTTTGTATATCTATCATTGAGGGTCTGTTTAGGTATGATCTATGTATTAAGCTTTATTGTTTGTATGGTTTCATGTTTTGGCGGATGTTTTGGTACATGATAGTGGTTGGAGGGTTATCTTTTATTGTTCCAAATCTTAGTGGGTTCTATTATGGTCAGAGTCCGTTATACTATGCCTTGACATTGAGGATCTAGAGTTAAAAAATGTGTAGTGATCCAAGAGTTGAGGTCAAGGATTAGACGCAAAGTTTGTACATTTTATCATCGAGGAGATAGGATCTAGGGTTTAGATGTCATCTAGATACTATGGTTTATCATCTACTATTTTCATTTTTGGGGGTTCTGTTATGGTGTGTGATAGCAGTGATTGGAATGTGTTATCTATGAATTTTGTCTAAACCTTTGAGGGTTGTTTTGGACTAATTTCTTGAGTGTGTCTCAGGTTGAGCCTGCTCTTTTCTTAACTTTTTCGATCCTCTTGAGGAGAGCTCGAGTTACGTTCTTTGGAGCCAATGGCTTGTTTCGGTCATATGTTCCAGATGCCACAGGGGTACGGCTACTGTATGCCAATACTTCATATCTCATCCCCAACTCCTCTGGTAATAGTTCAACGCCATTGAGTGAAGCTCCATGGAAGGAAGGCGAAAACTTAACGGTTACCCGGCCTTGGTATCGATGGTATTATCAGAAAGTCGATGAAATCTCAGGTGCATTGACAGGGGAAGCGATGCCTATCACACCGATACCCTATTGGGATAGTTTGCCATTGAAAAATGTATTGGAAGGGCAGAATACATCGGCCAGTTGGGGACCTTCTCCGATTGATATCAGCGACATCTCATTCTCGTTCTTTTCTCCTATTCAGCGGAATTCGGGACAAATCCCGATGGGAGCTGTCTCGATCGGAGTATCTATGGTAGATATGGTTAGCGTTATCAACCAGTTTGAGCTTCCTGGTGGAGCAGTGTACCTTTCAACAAGCGACGGAGAATTGGTCGCTCAAACTGGAGCTACTCCTTTGTCCTTCCGCCGTAATAGTAGCGTCTCAGTATTTGGAGCAGTGAACTCCAACAACCCTATCGTGGCTGGGGCAGCTCAACATTTGGTGCCATATATTCCTGCCATTCTAGCTATGACAAATCAGTCCTTCACAGCAGCTAATGTTGACATTCATGGAACCCGCTACATGATCAACAGCGCACCTTTGCACTTAGCCGAGGCTACATTGGTAATAACACTCTCTTTGTTTGGGCTTCTTTCTTCAATATGTTTTGAATGTACAATAGGAAATGGGTGTCTTTTGAAGATCCATTTTTTTGTACTGCAACAACCTTGATCGTATTTCTTGACGATTCGATCGAAATGCAGGTGTGTACAGTTATAGTTCCTTATCACAGCATATGGGGCATGAGTGAAAAACGAGGCCGGGTGACCCTGGCGGTGTTGGTAGCCTTGGGTGCATGTATGGGTTTAGTAGGCTTTTTCTTCATTGTCTTATTAACCAAAGGAATCGGCAACGAAATGAGGCTGCGTGCGTCATTGATTCAGCAAATCGAAGAGACGAAACGGGCTGAATCGAAGAGCAACCACAAGAGCCTTGTGTTTGCAAACATGAGTCATGATCTTCGCACACCGTTGGCTGCCATTCTGGGCCTTATCGATCTATGCCTTTGCGATGCTACGGAGCTATCCGAATTGGAGTCTAACCTCATACAAATGAAATCATGTGCCACCAATTTGCTAGGTAAAAGCATATTCCAAAGCTTGTTATGAAATCCTCTGGTTGTTTTTGAACACCTGTTTTAATCTCTAGGTGGCATTTGTCCTTAGTTGTTAAACTTTCTGTACAAAGCTTCCTTCGGTGGTATGATCTTGGATCGCTCAACAGCTTTTTTCATTACTTTGCAGGCATCTTGAACTCCATCTTGGACATGAGTAAGATCGAGGCCGGCAAGCTTCTATTGCAAGAGTCGGGTTTCGACTTAGTCCGTGCTCTTGAGGAAGTAGTAGACACTTTCTCTGTTTTGGGCTTGAAGAAAGGCGTGGAAGTCGTCTTGGACATGTCGGATAGCTTCGTCGAGAAAGCGTCTTGGATTATCGGGGATGGAGGCCGTGTCAAACAAATCATCGCTAATCTTCTTAGCAACGGGGTGAAGTTTACGTCGGAAGGGCATGTCGTGCTGCGAGCGTGGGTGAAGCCTTTCGACGTCTCTAACGCTAGGCACCAAGGGAGGCTGACGGCTTGGCCATGGAATCAAATCCTGAGGTCTCCGTCGAGAGAGAAGGATCTACATAAGCTCATTCAAGGTCTTCCTCAGCACGAGCACGATGATGGTTACTTACAAGTCGAATTCGAGGTGGATGACAGCGGGAGGGGCATACCAAAGGAGCGATGGAAATCCGTATTCGAGAACTTTGTTCAGGTGGAATCATCTGGACCGAGGATATACGATGGAACCGGTCTTGGCCTCGGCATCGTCAGATCATTGGTAAAAAGCTGTACATACACCAAAACTTGTAGATGCAGATCCAGCCATTTCAGCACAGGTTTGTTTTTGTTTTGTTTTTTTTCTCAAAGCATGCTGGTTTGGTTCATTCACTCTTAACAGGTAAGACTGATGGGAGGGGAGATCAATATCATCGACAAAGACGAGCCTGGCGAGCCTGGAACTCGGTTTCGATTCAACCTGATTGTGAGAAGCGGAAAGAATCCTGACGCACGGCAGAGCGACGGCAGCGCCGCGAAAGGCAGCCGATCGCACAACGAAGCATCGTTCGAATACTCGTTCGGAGCAGGAGGCGGCAACGGAGCGATCTCCCCGCAGTGGCAGCTCGATTCTTCGGGGCCATTTGCTCTGAACTCGCAAGGGCTGGAGCTCGCGGGGTTCCACACTCCTCCAGCCGCGGAGTGCGTCAATGTCCTGCTCGCGATGCATGGCCGAGCTGGGGAAAGGGTAGTGAAGTCCTGGATGGAGAGGAGGGGCTTGCAGGTCTGCAGCGTGGAGTCCTGGGACGAGCTGAGCCCGATCGTCGGAAGAATGAAGATCGACATGCTCTCGGAAAGCGAGAGCTCCTCCGAGAGACCCGGGTACAGGTCCCCGGAGAGCCGCATCTACGACTCGTGGGCAGAGGAGGAGCTCGACAGAGGAGGCATCATTTCGAGGGCTCCGATCGCAGCAGAGGCTTGCCACTGTGGCATCGAGCGAATGCGGATATCGGACGCCGCCCGATCTCACAAGATGATGACGACGACGACGACGATGAGCCATCGAGCATCGCAAGCCTATCTTCTTGTCATCGCGGATGTGGCCATGGCGACGGGGGCGGTGTCTGATCTGTGCTCGGAGCTGGAGGACATGCTCATGGATGCCGATTTCGCCGCTGCCTTCCGCGTCGTGTGGCTCGTCAACGTCGACACCCCCAGCTCCGACATCCAGTTCTTGAGGAGGCAAACCCATGTCTGCCATCTCATCCTGCACAAGCCGCTCTACGCATCGAGATTGAACCGCGTCTGGGTTCTGCTTCAGGAGCTCGCCGCGGGCAATGCGTTCGAGCCGCGCTCGTTCGAAGAAGCGGAGCCCTCGCATCTGCACTCGGGGAACTGCGAGACGATCGATCTCAGCGCCTCCAACTCCTTGTACAAGTCCCTCTCTTGCATGAGTACCTTCCAAGGCGTGATCGATTTGCCCTCGGATTTGGCGGCCGGCGCGAGAACCGAGAGCCTCGTGGATGAGAAGAACGGAGCCGGTAGCTCGGCCTCCTTACCTGGCATGGCAGCTCACGGCGGAAAGCCACAGCAGCCGCTCGATCCCGCCGAAAGCTCGAAAGAAGCAGGAAGCAAAGACAATAATTATACGGAGAGTTCGACTCGAGGTGTGGATTGTCTCTCAGCTTTGAGGGACAAATCCAGGCTTGCCTTGTCTGCGATGCACATACTTGTGGCTGAAGACAATCTGATCCTTCAACGGCTGACCACAACGCAGCTCACGAGGCTCGGCGCGCGGGTTGAATGCGTGGACAACGGAGCTGAAGCGGTGCGCGTAGTCCTGGAGAATCTCTATAAGAGCCAGTCGTCGTCTCCTTTGGAGCTGCTAGAGGATGCTCCAAAGCGTCACTTGTTCGATCTTGTGCTCATGGATTGCGAGGTACGCTCTGCTATAAACCGAGAAAGCCCTGGATCCCTAAAACCCCAAAACCTAAACCCTCCGAATTGTTCCGATTTTGTTTCTTTTGGTATCGCAGATGCCCATCTTGAATGGATACGACGCCACGCAACGCATTCGAAGCGAGGAAACTAGATATGGGGTTCGGACGCCAGTGATTGCTCTGACAGCTCATGCCATGGCCCAAGATGAGAAGAAATGCATCGAGGCTGGGATGGATTTCTACTTGACAAAGCCGCTCTCCATCGATGTCTTACTCGATGTGGTGACAAAGCTGCTAAGCCGAAGCAATGCCGAAGTGGTCACGTAGAGAAATGATTTTCTCTGCCTCTCTCACAGTGCTGATCTTTGGTAGAGGCGATCAGCGCATGTATTGTATTCGTCGGCAATGAGAAAGCTGTGGATTGAATGAAGAACAGACCTCGTCCCAAAGAAAACCAAAACCCAAAAAACCTGAAATCCTAAACTCCCGAACCCTTAACCTAAGCCCCAAAACACTAAACCCTGACCCCCAAACCCTAAACCAGCTATCGCATGAGCAGGAGTGTTGCGGCTCATAAGCGAAGACCAGATGCATGTGCGCATGCCCGTGTCTGTATATGCCACAACAAAAAATCTCACAGGATTATTCTCCATGATTGATTTGAGCACATAGACAGATGAATCACACGAGACAAGAAAAAAAGAATCAGTGTGTATATATATATATATATATATGCTTCCTGAATTGTGGAAAATGTGAGAAGAAAGGAAAAAGACCCTCATTAACCACTAATGCAAGAGATTTTGATCATTATTTTTCCATGGTCTGTCTTTCCAAAGGAGGAGGGATTTCATGTAAACGGCAGCTATTTTCAAACACGAGGAATGGATATTACCATGAAATTTCGTAGCAAAAATATTGTGAGTATGCTTCTCTTGAAGGATTTGATGCTAGAAATCCATTCATGTCTGTTTGAATGCTACAAAAATTGATCAATTTCCACTGAGGTTTTCGATGGAATTATATTATAATGTGTTCATTGGAGAAAGCCTCTCTATGTAGATAGATGCTTTGAATTCACAGTGGTTGGGGAAGTCTGAACATCTTTGTCAACATGGACTCATAAACCAGAAGAACTGTTTCAGCCTTGCTTGGTATCAATGACTACACATATATCTTCTTTCTTCACGTTCTTTTGTTTTCTTTTCTTTTTTTTACTGGCGTGTCATTCATGCATTTACTGGCCCGATAACGTTGTGGTAAGGGCGGATCGTGTCGCATTTATTCTCCGGCCGTGTGTTAATGGGCAGCTTGTGATGATTGTACTGTCGAATGACGCAAGGTGCCAATGGCTATGGCATCATTGCAAGAAGAAGAAGTTGATTATGAAGAAGGAGGAGGAGAAGGTCATCTGACATGTCGGAATTGTTGACATAATGTCTTCATGCAATGTCCATAGATTGCATTGAAGCAGGTTCTCAGCAACCCTTTTCAGGCTATTAACTGTCGGTAAGGTTCATCAACATAGAGGATAAGGTTCATCCATCTACGTTGGTAATGTTCCCTTGTTTACATGCTCAGCTTTGCACCCCACTACATATATAAACACAAGAGTTCAATGTCTGATCTATTTATGTCTAGTACATTCGGTTCAAAACATCGACGTCATCGTTACAATTCTAATGCACGTGTTTCATTCAGCATTACAGCCCAACGATTTTGCTTGCTCGTTGGAATAATTCTGCTGTGCGTGCTCTTATTTGATTGTATCATGGTAGCCTTTTATTGATTGTGGATTAGATGTAGTCTTTTGAATTTTTTACATCCAAATGCATGAATACATACATGCCTTTATATATGAAAGCTTCATGCCGTGACTCCTGCAAATTGCACAATTTTTCACTTCCATCAATGTATTGCGCTTGTCTAGTTGATTAATTAAGGTATTTGATTCTGCAATATAAGCAACGTATTCGATCATCTTATTAGTTTATGATCCTGAAATACAAACATTTCAACATACAATCCAGGCTTTCTCCAGCATCAAGAAAATCTAGCGAATCAACCCCTCGATGAGGTTGAAGTACTAGTTGATTGTTACGGCTACATCCTGTTTCCTAATAGGATTGAACTCAACCAGAACAGAAAATATATTGATGAGTTAATGGCTGACATTAATTCCCTCAATAGAAAACAGGGAGTTACAAGTATGTATTTATACATGATTTTTAAAAGGCGTGTTCTAATAATGCTTGATATTAAAAACGGTCTAAAGAATGATTGGATCTATCTTGATGCTTCCATAGTATGATTCCTTGCTTATCTAGAAAGATCCAAAACTTATGTATATGCTTTCACTAGAGTGCCCAAAAAATAAGGGCTTCATCAGGCATCGACGGAAATCATCAACCATATCAGGGTATAAATGCATTTGAGATCATCTCCGAGTTTGGTGTGGTGGCGACTGTTTGATGCCCCTTCAATGCCATACATAGGTTGTGAGTTCGATTCACAGCTCTCGTAGCTTGCAGTCCATCTGAACCTTGCTTTGTTTTACAGTATGTGAAGACTACACCAAGAGCTACCTCTATAAAGTCACATAGCTGAAAACTGAAGGCAAAAGCTGATGCTGAAAACTCGAGCTGAAGCTGAATCTTTGTGACTATAATGTCTTCATGGTCTTCCAGGTTCACATTTGTTTTGTCATGACAATGCTTTTGCCCCCATCCCTGGTCTCTTGTCTTCTGCCATCAACTTTGGCGAAGACATGCTTTTTGTTTTTTAGCTGCACTTGAATAATCAGCGGACATTTCAGCTTGAATCGGACTTTCTCATGTGGTATTACACCTGCCCCATGATATGTGCTTATACCAGAATGGATCGATTTCCTTAATCAGACAGCCATGGATTTTCCTCGATGTCTGTATCTTCTACCTTGCTACCATCCACATAGTCTTCAAACTGGGCATCTGAAAGCTCAAACAGTTCCTGATCTACTCCACCCCCTCCCGTTTTCAGCTTATTGACATATTTCTCTTCGGCTCTTGCATCCCCACCCTCCTGTTCTTCAATATCGGGTTGATTCATGGCATTTTCCTCTACAGAAATATAGCTCTTCTTTCGCTTATCCACCTTTTTACTTCTCAGAAGCTTCCCTTTGCTTTTCCTGACTCCACCTTTCCTGTGGTCTTGTAAAACTTGTGGATCTTTACGCATTCCCTCCGATGTTTGACAGATACAAGCCGAAGGATTTTCAAAGAATTGACCAGTCCCAGGCCTCATCTCATAGGGCTCGCCCATGAACCCTTTCTGCCATCTCTGTACCTGTGATGCAAACGCATCCCACGTCATGTTCTTCTTTGCAACAAAGAGAGACCATAGCTTCTTTGCATTCGGACGAATTGTTCGTTTATGCCCAAAGTAGCGTCTGTCAAACATGGAAAAGCGTCATTAATTTATGTACACCCATAGCTCCTTGAGTGTTCTATACATTCCCATACATACATTATCCACTTACAATAAATAAATAAAGAAACTTAGTGGCATTTGGATAGTCTGGTTATTATCATAGTTCAGCCAGGATTTTGCAAACTATAAACATTTATGCTTCTTCGGACTCAAAAAGAAAGGAATATCATGTCAAACGAACAGGAAAAAGGTTTTTGCAGCATGAGAGTTCGATTTCACACGATAACGAACGGATAACCCATAGAGAATTGAGAGAGAGAAAGAGAAAAAACCTGTTTCCTGCTAACATCCGTGCCATATTCCCATTGTTATTCGTAGCAAAAACATCACTCTGTTCACAAACAATGTAATCGATAGCTGCTAATCGTGAAGAGTGACCAGAAAATGGACGGAGTTCTTGTTCACTTGTAAGCATATCCTTCGTACTATAATTTGGAAACATCCGTTTAAGAGGGTCTAAAGTCGCTTCGCCACCATAAATGTCTCCTGATGCAACGTACACTGAAGAATCATTACCAAAACCCAACGCACGAAGCATAAAGCCAACTTCCTCTGGTGTAAGTGGGCACCTTCCATTCCGACGCTCTCTAGCAGGGTTGCGAATCTGATCCAAATGTAAAAATTTAATTTGAGGAAATTGCAATTTATTCTTTTACCTTTTGTCATGTATTGACTCCATATATAAGGTTTACATGAATTTCTTTCCATCGTTTCCGGAGCAATGCCAAATCTTTGATTTCCTTCTCTCCACCTCCGTAATAACACCCCGAAAAGGCCAACATGTCAGGTTCATATCTGCAGAGTGTAGATCAAACCACAGATTGAAGAAAAATACCTGGAAGAAAATTTCACATGCTACCCAGAATTGATAATGGGAGGCATGCATACGACACTACTGAATAGAAGCATGAAAATATCACATAAATGTCTGGCATCCCTATAAACTGGAAACATTCAAATGTCATTCATACAGATCATTTTGCATTTGCACACCTGAGGTGGATGGCTATGTAATGACGACTATGATGTCTCAACCTTTCAACCACTGTATTCCCCATAGCTTGGATATCCTTTGTAAACTGCAATGCATGATAATTGACTCTACATCGAAGCTTTTGTAGATCTTCCTCCAATCTATTTGACAGTCTATAATCAAATTTCGTCAAGCGAATCACCTGCAATTCCATAAATATAGTTTACTAGATCTAATGTACAAATTTCCAGCCAATGAAACAAGAAATAGCATATACTTTATTCTCAGCCTTTTGCAGCCAGACATTGTAGAAGATAAAGTATAGTCAACTGTTTTAGACAAACATTTAATATCTAAATAACTATATCATTAAAATTCCCAACCTTGTGCTTCTGCAGAATTGGAAAGACCCTTTTCCTATAATAGTCCACAGAACATCTTCTTGGAACACGTATTGAGAATACCCTCTCTTCCACTATTGATAGATTAGCTGGTAGCTCTTTTATGACTGGTAGGTATGGCTGAAGTGACATTATGAACCATTCTACATCAAAAATGTCACTGAAGTTGCTGCATGAAAAAAAATTGACAGCAGAAAGGCATCTCAGACAGAATCGTAATTATATTAGCAAAACAATTATGGGTTCAATTATTACCTGGTATCCTTCCAGAATGATGCATGATCCAAATGAGGTACTACAAGAGTAGCATTCAAAATTCGAGCAACAACAACTGCATCAACAATCTTAACACAAATTGGACTAAGCCTTCTGAATCTTGAGAATATACACTTCCTCTTGAGAATATAACCATGCATGCATCCTTGATAATGTAGATCATTACCCCTGTCCTTTGCTGATTTAGGCCTCCACTGACCTCAACAATCAAGATTCCATTTAGCTGACTTCCGGTGACTTGTCCTGTTTATTTCATGCCATGTCCATAGTAAGCCCCCAACAACAATATGCATGCACATTACGGATATATTCATATAGATTTTGTTTCAATAAAAAATATATTAGCATCTCTACCTTTAAAACATGGCAATGATGTTAACGCTATACTACAAGAAATACATGCACTTGATGGTCACTAAGAAAACTCTTACTCATGAAAGTGTTACTTGGATCACTGCACCCATAGTAGTATTGCGAAATCTTAGAAGTCCATATAGTGTTTGAAGTTTGCATCATACTCCTGTCTGAGGCATCAGCGACAGCCTAATATAATAAACTACTGCCTCAAAATGATATTCGTAATCTATAAAGCATCATATAATTAATAAAAAAAATAGTTGAAACTTAACGAGAAAATAGTTTTGTCATGCTGGGCACTTACAGATACGTTTGCAGGAAGAGAGTAATCTTCCCATTGAAAGGAAGAATCATCCTGTCAAAACAAACCAGTTCTCTGAGAAAATACATAATGGGGATGCTATGTACTTTTATAAACATTACACAAGATTATCATGTGACAATTTAATAAACAGGTACAGCCAAGGCTACATTTTCAGTCAAGAAATGGAAACAGCAAGACAGAGTCCCCCATATGCCACAAGGGACTCCATCAAAGCATCCTCAGGAGAATCAGGTTGAACTGCCTCTGATAAAGGACATCAAAGCAACTCTCAGCAGGACATCTACAAACACTTTTTGGCATTAAATCCAGCGGATGTGACGGGTATTTGTCTGGTTTTCCTAAAATGGCAACCTGGATTTAAAGATAACATGTGAAGGGGTTCAAAGAATGTCGAAGGTACGCAAGCTAACACAGTGCTTTTCTGGGCTCTTAGCAGAAAATTTTCCTCAACTGGAGATATGGATGCTCTGATTGGGTTTGTTCAATAGCCAAAAGAGAATATGGCCTCCAAAGCAGACAAGACTGTGGGTGTTCCTTTTGTACACGGTTCTTGTATTGGACGCTGATAGTCGACCACCTGTGATACACTTACCTACCTTAGGTGATGGCCATTGGATTAGGACATTGTATATGGAAGCTTTCCTGGACACTGCTTCAAATGAAGAGAAGCAGGCCATTATGATAAAGCATGTCCCAAGAGGAAGCAAAATACAGACAATCCAATTGACTATGCTGTGAGAAATAAGTCGAAACTACATGAGCTGGTAAATGATGCAAATGAGGGCTAGACTGAGGTGACAAACTCCAAGAATAAACACCAGAATGATGATAAAGATGCAAATTGTACAATTTTGATTTCATTTTAGATTTTATCTGAGTTGTGTGAAAAGGATGATACAACATCACATACTCATAATGACTGGGCTCAGATTGATGAAACAAAATCTGCTGATGGGCATTACTTCAGCTCACTCTGTTCATTCTACCAGTTGATATGTACGTGCGCAATGAAAATAGAAAAAATAGCGGACAATCAATTGTCCCAGGCCGCAGCCCACGGTAAGGATATAGATCATGCTCATAACCGTGTTCCGATTAGCTCCAAGGGAGAGTTATGATAAAGGACCAACACTCGTTTATTTTTAACCAGGGGATTGGTGCCCAGATTCATGGTTCGGAACAGCCATGAGAAAGTGTATATACTCTCAATAACACGTCAGTTTTGCAACTAAATTTTGGGAAATGCATGTCAGCCTGATCATTCATGGCCTGGAGGAATTTCAAATGTCCTTAATGTTGCAAAGCTTCGTTTTTATTACTTTCTCTGATATGAAGGTAATAACTTGAAACGTGGATGGCCATGGTGGGCAGCTTATGGTGGATGGACTGGAGGAATGGTGGATCTCTTGTTTTGACAAGAGCACAACCTTAATGATGACAGGAATTGCTGAATCAGGTATGCCACTTAGGGGGATTGTGAATTTTTCTTACTTTAGAACACAAGCAAATCAAGGTGAAACCTGCATTATAGTGTATCAGAAATGGGGGCATTATGAAGTGGGAAATGGCATTTTCATTTCCAGGCCCACACAATATGTATTCTTGCAGGTGACAAGATAAACGTTTGGCTTTGCGATATATATTCTTCAAATAAAACCATCAATTGAGCAATGGCATCTGGATTGTTAGCACATAGGAGGTGACTTGAATATTGTTGAAAATATAGAGGATAGAACAGAGATTGTCATAACACCATATATGGTGTAGAGATTGCTGCTTGGAAAACACTTATCATCATCTTTGGGACGCATGGGGATAAGAAATTTTAGTAAGATTTCTGGAAGCCTAAAATTTTCCAGATCGGACAACCAACAAGAAGGGCTAACTTGGCCAGATTGGATGGATTCTGTATCAGAGAAAGACTGGCAGCAGAGGAGGCTCGTTGGAAACTATGTCAGGTTCTTCTTTCTCTGATCACTTACTCGTGATTATGAATTTGCTCTCCTCTAGAAAGGACAAGCAGTTATTTGGAACAAGTGGCTCACCTCTGCTCATAGTCATATGTTTGACTCCAGAATGACAAGTGGACCGTGAAAATCACAAAGTTCCTCACCTAACCTGAAATGAAGTAATGAGAACTCACAGCAGATGTAAGGGGAGGCAGGGTAATGGTCAAGGACCTTAAGACATTTTAGTGGGAAAGTGTGATGAACCCTTTTGAGAATAAACTGAAGCAGGCTGAAGCAGCGGAGTGGAATGATTCCTTGACCCTCATTCGCATGCAAGAGAGGGAAAGATTGCATTGGTTACCGAATTAGGCAAGAAAGATGGGAAAAAGAGCAGATAATGGTGTTCACTATCAAGTAATGGCACCTTGATCCAGATCCCATGGAAGTGGCAGGATTGGCAAATTTTTCCCTATGGAAGCCATTAACTACCAAATAAATATTCCTCATTTGTTGTACTTGTTTGGTTGTACAAGAAGGCACTGAACTACCAAACATGCACTTCACCGATATATCCCCAATTTTGAATAAATAGGTTATACTAGCCTCTTTTATAGACATACCTTTTACTTTTTGCTATGCTATCTTACATCTCTCTAATTTGCTTCCAACTATTCCGCTGCTGTAAAACAACATCCCGCTGAGCATGTAGAGAGCAATGCTATTTATCTTCCACTAGGCCTTCATTAAACATTTTTACATGCATTTTGATGCCATGAGGCAACTTCAATACCTAGCTTCTAGAATCAACACGTAATAGCTCTAGAGCTTTATAAGTGTATAGTAAGTCATCTGAGGTGGTGACGTTCAATACATTTTGCGAGATAATACATATATCTCGAATTCATTTTAAGCATGGTTCCGTCCCGCAATGATGTATCCCCAATTAGTACTATTCAAAGCTCAAGCCAATTCGTCCGACAAGCAAGTGCGTGCGTGTAGTAAAGACTGGGTAGGGTATTTCAATAGTACAGACTAGGCATGTGTCATGTGTTGAAATGCACATACACGACATAAATTTCAAAGAGATCAGTCTGAGATGTAAATGTCCACAATGTGATCATTCCTTCTAGCACGTAAAGCGATAGCTCAAGGCTATATAGATTGTGCAAGTTCTCTCGTAATTGATCAAGACATAGACAGTACAGGAGCGTATCCAGAACCGTAGCCTACATAAGGTGCGATAAAGACGAAGGAGAATTTTGCGTTTCTTGCCAAAACCTTAGCCTAACATAAGGTGTGACAAAAGAAAAAAGAATGCAAAAATTGTACTTTGCTTGCCTGAGGCATTAGGTCGGGAAGAGATACGGGAGGCTTGCTGATGAAGAACGCAGCGATGAAGAAGAAGAGGAGCAGGAAGAAGGGCAATCTGCACGGCAAGTAGGATCTGCCAGGGGAAAGGCCGGGAATGGCGATGGATTTGCGGCTGCGGAGGGAAGGGAGGAGCTTCCGGCGGGGCGGGGCCATGGCTTCCCGGCGTGCGCGAGGGCGGCGTTGCTCAGTCGGAGGCGAGGAAGAGGGAGAGGAGGAAGGACGCGCAGAAGCGCGGAGCAGACGCGACAGTGTGCGAGTCCATGTGGAGACTGTTCTTCGAAGTTTGTGTTGCGGTTAGTTACGAAGACGACGAAGAAGAAGACGACGAAGAAGAAAGAAGAAGAAGGAAAAATAGAAGAAGAAAAGAATGTGTTTTTCCGAAGAAGAAGAAAGAAGAAAAGAATGTGTGTTTTTTCCGGGGTATCTACCAACCAACCGCATGACTCTGTGTGCATGTGCATGTGCATGTGATGCTGCGGTGTCTTCTTCGATTGCGTGCCTCGCATGTGCGCGGAATCATCGAAAGCATGTCGATCTGCGCCCACGTGCGATTGTTGTTGTTGTTTTCGTTGTTGTTGTTGTTGTTGTTGTTGCTGTTGCTGTTGTTGTTGCTGTTGTTGTTGTTGTTGTTGCTGTTGTTGTTGCTGTTGTTGTTGTTGTTGTTGCTGTTGTTGTTGCTGTTGTTGCTGTTGTTGTTGCTGTTGTTGCTGTTGTTGCTGTTGTTGTTGCTGTTGTTGTTGTTGTTGTTGTTGTTGTTGTTGTTGTTGTTGTTGTTGCTGTTGTTGCTGTTGTTATTGTTGCTGTTGTTATTGTTGTTGTTATTGTTGTTGTTATTGTTGTTGTTATTGTTGTTGTTATTGTTGTTGTTGTTGATGTTGTTGTTATTGTTGTTGTTGCTATTGTTGTTGTTGTTGTTGTTGCTGCTTATGTGAAGCAATCGGATCGTCGCGAATTAGTAGCATCACAATCTGAAGGCTCGAGATCAATGATCTTCGCTCACGACCTTGCTCTGTTGGATCTGCGTTTAAACGGTTAAAGTGTGAGGGTGGTGGCGAGAAAAACATAGTAATCCTACGACTCCGGGACGAGAACTCGCACGGCCACAACAGCCCATGTGAAGGCACGATACTCCGGGAAGTCGATCTGTACGAAGGAGGAATCGTTTCACCGCGACATCCTGAGATGCATCCAAAAGTCTATCAGCTCCCCCCCCCCACCTTTTTTTTTGGATCCGTTTGATCGATCAGCTTTGCTGCATAACGTAACAAATCCACAGTTGGGAAAACACAAATTATACATAACCCCGAAAATGCTCAACTCTAATAACAATGTGGTGTCTGGGAGCAGTGAGCACCCTGAATCCAACATCTTCTCTTCGATCTTCTCTAGTACACACTACTAGTCATAAGTGAGTCCGTAAATTGAACGAGTGGATATTGGGGATAGGCATCACATAATCCCTAATCCCCTAGCCCTAAACCCTAATCCCTAAAACCCTAACCCAAGCCCTAATCCCCAAACTCTAATCTTTAGTCCCAAAACCCTAATCCCAAAGCCCTCATTCCTAACCCCTAATCCCAAAGCCCTAGTCCCTAATCCCAAAACCCTAATATCTGACCCCAAAACACTAATCTCTAATCCCTAATCCCAAAGCCTTCGTTCCTAATCCCTAATCCCAAAACCCTAATCTCTAATCCCCAAACCCTAATCTATAATTCAAAAACCCTAATCTCTAATCCAAAAACTCTAATCTCTAATCCAAAAACCCTAATATCTAATCCAAAAACCCTAATCTCTAATCCCTAGACCCTAATCTCTAATCCCTAGACCCTAATCTCTAATCCCTAGACCCTAATCTCTAATCCCAAAACGCTAATATCTAATCCCTAGGCCCTAATCTCTACTCCCAAAACCCTAATCCCAAAGCCTTCATTCCTAATCCCTAATCCCTAGACCCTAATCTCTAATCCCAAAACCCTAATCCCAAAGCCCTCATTCCTAATCCCTAATCCCTAGACCCTAATCTCTAATCCCAAGAACCCTAATCTCTAATCCAAGAACCCTAATCTCTAATCCAAAAACCCTAATCTCTAATCCCCATGCCCTAATCTCTAATCCCAAAACCCTAATCCCAAAGCCCTCATTCCTAATCCCTAATCCCTAGACCCTAATCTCTAATCCCTAGACCCTAATCTCTAATCCCAAGACCCTAATCGCTAATCCCCTAGACCCTAATCTCTAATCCCCAGACCCTAATCTCCAATCCCTGATCCAAGAGTGCTTATGGCCCCGGAGAGAGAAGAGAGAGCGTTTTGGTTTCACATTGGGGCGGACAAATGCGAGGGACAACATGTGTACACGGACATAAGAAGAAGAAGAAGAAGAAGAAGAAGAAGAAGGAAAACGATCGAAGAAGAAGAAGAAGAAGAAGAAGAAGAAGAAGGTCGTCTCTTTCCTCTTCTCTGTTTCTCTGTTTCTCTGTTCTCTGTTTCTCTGTTTCTCTGTTCTGCTGTTGCTTCTGTAGCCGGCCATGGCTTCTCAAGCCTCTGCTAGCTGACGAAGAACAGAACAGTCCCTCTCTCTCTCTCTCTTGAGTGACAAGTCTCCTGACAAAAGTCTGTCTCTGTCTCTGTTTCTCCCTGTCTCTCGCTCTGCAGTCTCTGCCTTCCCTTCTTTTCCTTCCCTCCGAACACAAAGTACTGCCGAGGAATGTGAGTACCGACTGATATGCTCCTTCCTTCCTTCCTTTGCCGGACATTTTGGTTTCTGCTTCCTGCTTCTGTGCAAGAGGAACAACAAAAGGAGAAAAAACCCCTTTCCTGTTTCGCAACAGGTGGAACGATGCGCTCACTGGAGCAGCGGTACAGCTCCCCGAAACCCTAGGAAAAGGAAAAGGAAGCAACCGCGAGAACAGCAACCTCCAACCCTAAAAAATCTGGGAGAAGAAGAAGAAGAAGAAGAAGAAGACAAACCCCCCAAACTCTCCGGAACCCGGAACCCTAAGATGGCAAGCCCGAAGATATGAAGGATCTGCTGCTTTGAGCCCCACCATCCAGAGTACGGAGATCTTCGGCGAGTTTGCTTTTTTGTTTGTGTTTTTTCTCTGCTGCCGCTGCCTCTGTCTTGCGGGAATTCTGATTCTGATTCTTGCAGAGATGAGCCAGATGAGGAGGGGACCAGAGCTCCCATACTTCTTCTCTCCAGGTCTTTCTGGCGATGGTCTGGAGCTCCAGGAAAGCCATAGCTCCTACAACAATCACCACCATAGCTTTACCAACAACAATAGCAATAGCAACAGCAGCAGCAGCAATCACCACAACAATACTATTGTCAACAGCATCAACATCAGCAATAACATCAGCAACAACACTAGCAATAGCAATAACAGTGTGAACCTTGTCGATGGCATACCTGAAGAAGATCGAGCCGCACTCTTCCCCATCATCAAGCTTGCTTTCCCTTCTCTAACATGCTCGGATATAGAGAGCAGCTGCATGAAGAAGCAGCTGCAGAAGCAAAGGAAGGACCTTGAAAGCAATAGCTGCGAGAGTGCTGCTAACGTCGTCGTCGTTGGCAGCAATGACGGCAATGTGAGGGCAACGTGGCCTGGAGAAGGCAGCAGAGGAATAGAGGAAGAAGAAGCTATGGGAGGAGAAGGAAAAGGAGGAGAGGTGATTATGGTGCCGACCCTTCATCCGAGAAATGATGCAGATGATGGATTCTTCGGCCGAGATCTTATCCGTGGTGATGTAGAGGATGATCCCATTTTGATCGCTCCCATGCTGTCGAGGTATGGTTATGGCAATGGCCATGCTAGTAGTAGCTGGGGATACAGCTCTATCATTGCTGCATCTCTTCAGCCTCCCCCTGGCAATGGATCCACGAATGCGCCAGAGAAGATCACAGGCTCAGTGAAGAACCATGCCTCGGAGAGAGGCAGATCAGGCAAGGAGGAAGGATCGCTGACCTCGCCTCAATGCCATCGGAATGATGGCAAGCTGTGGCGGTGCTCAAACCCCGCTTTGGCGGGATCCATATACTGTGATCATCATCACCACCAGAAGCGGCAAAAGAAGGATAAGAAGAAGAAGAAGAAGAGAAAGGGAGAGACACTTCCCAGCAATGGAGGGTTCGGAGAAGATGGTGGGGAGATCAAGCAAGTTAATGCAAATCAAGATGCGAATGTTCAAGGTCATGGCCATGGTGGTGGTGGTAGTAGCAGCAGCAGAGATGCAAAGGGGTTGAAACATGGTCACATGCCTAGGTCTGAAGTGAAGCGGGAAAGATATGGGGCACAAGACGGTGATGCTGGATCGAGGGAAGCATCATCATCCTCGTCGTCATCGTTGTCATCATCATCATCATCATCACTGGTGGTGTTGCCGGGGTCGAATCCGGACATGCAAAGCTTTGAACGATGCCACCGCAAAGATGGTAAGAAATGGCAATGCTCGATGCCTTGTAAGCCAGGTTTTCGCTATTGTGAGCATCACCATGGAAATCTTCGTCGGCCAGTGAGGAAAAAGCAAGGCTGTCCGGATGATGGGTGATTGTAGGTCATCTTGAAAATGCAAAGGAGGAGGAGTAGGAAGAAGAAGAAGAAGAAGAAGAAGGAAGAAGAAGAAGAAAAACGAAAAAGAAAAAGAAAAAGAAGAAGGAATGCTAGCTTGTTCATTTGGAGTTGCAACACAACAATGCATTCGAGCTGTGGAGAGCTCATCGAATGATACCACCATCATCAGACAGGTGAATCATTATCAATAGAGTGATGCAACTCTGCCTCATCATCGTCATCATCGTTGTCCAACCTCTCCTTGAATTTGGCTTTGCTTGTGCTGCAAACCCTATGTATTATGCCCTACCATCTCGCGTTATGCCATCATTTTGTACCTATTCTCTCACCTAACAACCTCCTCTGTTCTGGGAGCTAGCAAGAGAAAGATTGCCATATTTGTTTGGTCACAGTTTGAGCGCATTTTCTGGTTGTTATGGATGATGTACATGTATATATGCTAGAGAACCTCAGAGTCCAGCTGTGGAAATTGTGAAGTTTCTGGTGAGCTCTGCAAACATGTCTGCACAAAAGTGGTCAGTTTCATCATGGCTGGATGAGAATGTAGCGCTGTGATGAAACCATCAGTGTGGCATTGATGGTTCGTCCAATGGCTTCAAAGAATGATGTTTGCCTGCTGGGGGTTTAAGAAGCATATATCATCCATCAACCTCAATCGTTGTTGCAAGAGATTCGATCAGTATAAGTTTTCAATGGCATCATTATCTGGCTCTTTCAGGCAGATTTTGTCTTGGGAGGTGTTAATGCAAATGAATCATCCATCACCAAGTCTGCATCATCACATAGTCCTCAATGGTTATTGTATGACTCTCTTTCTGACGAGTTTGGTCTTGGGGGTGTAAGTATTATGTGTATCATCCATCACCGTTGATCCTCCTGTGATGGAGGCGAAGTTTGGACTAGCAAGATGGAAGTGTAGAGATTCAAGAACTGAGAAAGAAATGCGGAGGGATCCTGCACTGATGATAAAGGAGATGGTTTATATCTGATCTAAATGATTGGAATCCAGCAATGACATGCATGGACTTGACAGTGTTGATACTAAGAAGACAGAAAAAAGAAGCTATGGCTGAAAGCATCTTGAATTAGTCTTCTTTTGATTGGCAACAGGCGGTTCCTTCACAGGGGAAACATCAAGAATTACGGTTATTGTTTCGATTTTGACTGCGAGATGGTGCTGGTTCTATCTATGGTCACTATATTCTGATGTACCCTATCAGTTATTGACACACCATTACCTTTCTGTGCTTTCAACACTTCTACAGCTATGGTGTGATCCTACAGCATTCATGCGCAAGCAAGGTCAATTGATCCATAAAACTGCGAGATCCTATTACTCCTGTCTGTAATCTGGGCTTCAATTTGAAGAAAATCCAGCATACTGTGGGAACTGCTCACATTTTTTCTCTACCGAGTGCCATATCAATACAATAATAATCCATGTATTGTTGTTGTCTGTGAAACTGATTGATTGACTACAATGAACCTGTGGCTTTCTTCTTCTTCTTCTAAGTTTTGTCATACGTCATCTGTTCTCAGTTTAATTTTGGTTCAAGCTAAAAATATTTTCATCCATTGCTGGAAAATTGCTGCTATAATGGATGCATTACAATTAGAATAGCGTTGGTGAACATATTTTCTGAAGGAATCTGTTGGAAGCAAATGGGATGCATCCGGAACAGGTAAGTGAACAGGTAAGTAAACAGGGACTAGACAAATTTAGTTCGATTTGGATGTAAATTGTTGGGATTTTAATGCATCAAAACACTATGTATTAAAAAAAAAAAAAAGATCGCTGCAATACATTTTGAATGGCGCCGATGAACATTTTTTCTGAAGGAATGTGTTGGAAGCAAATGGGATGCAGGTAAATAAACAGGGACTAGACAAATTTAAATTGATTCGGATGTAAATTGTTGGGATTTGAATGCATCAAGACACTGTATGTATTTCAATAAGAAATGATTGCTGCATTACAATCAGAATGGCATCGATGATTGGTTTTTCCTGAAGGAATTTGCTGGAAGCAAGTGAGGGGCATCCGGATCAGGTAAGTAAACAGGGACTGGACAAATCTAATTTTATTTGAATGTAACTTGTCAAACATTTCAATGCATCAAGAGGCTCTGTATGCATTTCAATAAGAAATGATTGCTGCATTGCAATCAGAGTGGTATTGATGATCGTTTTTTTTTTCTGAAGGAATATGTTGGAAGCAAGCGAGATGCATACGGATCAGGTAAGTAAACCGGGACTGGATAAATTTAAGTTGATTTGGATGCAAATTGACAAATTTAGTTCGATTTGGATGCAAATTGTCGGCATTTCAATGCATCGAGACATTGTATGTATTTCAATAAGAAATGATCATTGCATTACACTCAGAGTGGCATCGATTGATCATGCTTTTTCCAGATCAGGTCAAGTAATCAGGGACTAGACAAATTTAGTTAAATTTGGATGAAAATGGTCGGCATTTCAATGCATCAAGACACTGTATGCAGGGAAGAGCTCACCAACTTCTTCCCACCCAAGATTCATTGGGGATTCAAGTGTCAATATCGGGGCGCTATCTTGGCATGCCCCACATTTATCTACATAGACAAAAGCTCAAAGCTTAGAAGCTCTCGGTCTCTGATTTGATCTCGATCCGAGCCATGTTAGGTCAACTTATATGTATATAATTGTCCATTGATGATTGGTTGTTTCTCGAGCGACTATTGAGATCAGGGTGAATTAGATTTTAGGTGTAAGAAGAAGAAATTAGTCTTTGCTGATCCCAGAGACATGAGACTTGTGCATTGGAACTAACCGCTATCTGTATGATGCGCATCGCATACACATGACAAGGTAAAATACAGAACCGAAGGGCAAGACCACATTTGTGCAGCTTGCTCAAACCGATGTGATCTGGACCACAGGATGCCTTTCTCGATTGAATAGTAATGCTAACTAAAGTTGGCGAAGGTTTCTTATCACGTCCTTTGAATGATTCTGGTCTTGCATCGTGTAAGCAATGAAAATTGCTTACACGATTTGAAAATCGGTCGGAATGGAAATGAAAATTGCAAGAATAGATTTGAGCTTGCTATTCCCCTTTTGCTTGTTAGAACCAGTGTTCACCTTGGTTTAATTGTTATGTTGTTTTGCTCAAAAGCCTCGGTTTGAACGATTGAAAACAACTTGAAACGACGATCTGAACAGTTTTAGATTGCCCAGAGGACCAAGTGGGTCCTCGATTTGATGGTTTCACGGCTTAGTCAACGTTGGGTTTCGAGGTTTGAAAGTTCTAGTTTGGTTTGCCTCTTCTAGTCAAGCATGGCGATAGTTTCTTTGCATCTCTGGGCCAGAGTATACATCTCACACGGAAAAATCACCATCATCATTCTCGAATCACTCAGATTTGTATGCATCTGCAATGGGAGAGCGGATTGTGGAGAAAATGTCGGCGTAGATCCATGTGAGGTGGAGCCATTCCAATAAAGCCAAGTTAGGCCAAGTCAAGCCAAGTCTTGGGCACGGGGTGGAGCTATTTGAGTCAAGCGAAGTCAGGTCGGGTCGAGCCAAGTCAACTATTAACGACGATTCTAGTAAGCCACAAAGTCAGGGTGATTCTAGTCAGGGTCAAGTCAAGGTTAAACAACTCAGGGTGATTCTAGTCAAGCTAAGTCAACAGCTAATGACGAGGCGAAGCTTTTCGAGTCAAGCAAGGTGAAGCCGAGTCAACAAGCCAAGTCAGCTGCCAAACGTAATTCTCGAAAGCCACAAAGTCAAAATGGGTCAAGAGAAGCCAACACAAAGAAGGGGGATTCCAGTCAAGGAAAGTAAACTATTAGCGATGAGGCGGAGCTGTTCGAGTCGAATGAGGTCAACTCAAGACAAGCCAAGTCAACTGCCAACGGTTTAATTTCTGTCGGCCGCAAACTCAGAATGGGTCAAGAGAAGTCAACAACTGAGGGTGATTCTAGTCAACAAAAGTCAAATGGATCAAGAGAAGCCAACAACTGATGGTGATTCCAGTCAAGAAAAGTCAAATGGGTCAAGAGAAGCCAACGATTCAAGTCAAGAAAAGTAAAATGGGTCAAGAGAAGTCAACAACCGAGGGGGAAGAAAAGTCGAATGGGTCAAGAGTAGTCAACAACTGATGGTGATTCCAGTCAAGAAAAGTCAAATGGGTCAAGATCAGTCAACAATTGAGGGTCAAGAAAAGTCATTAGGGTCAAGTCAATAACTGAGGGTGATTCCAATCAAGAAATGTCAAATGGGTCAAGAGAAGTCAACAACTGATGGTGATTCCAGTCAATAAAAGTAAAATGGGTCAAGAGAAGTCAACAACTGAGGGTGATTCTAGTCAAGAAAAGTAAAATGGGTCAAGGGAAGTCAACACCTGATGGTGATTCCAATCAAGAAAAGTCAAATGGGTCAAGATAAGTCAACAACTGAGGGTGATTCCAGTCAAGAAAAGTAAAATGGGTCAAGATAAGTCAAGCCAAGTCAAGCCAAGTCAATCCAACCTAAAGTCAAAATGGGTCAAGAAAAGTCAAGCCTAGTCAAGAAAAGAAAAGACGAGGAAAGAAGAAGAAAGAAGACCAACTCTTCGGTTCTTCCTTCTTCCTCTGTTCCCTTCCCTTCCCTTCCCTTCCCCCTGTTTCCTGCAGCGAACGACGGGGATGGGCAAGTCCTCCAAAGACAAGCGTGTAAGCTCCTTCCTTCCTTCCTTCCTTCCCTCTTTCTCTTTTGTCGTCCCTTCTCTCTCGTTTCCCACAACTCTCTGATCATGAACAAGCACAGGACATCTACTACCGTAAAGCCAAGGAGGAAGGGTGGAGGGCTCGCAGCGCCTTCAAGCTTCTCCAGATCGATGAGGAATTCAACATCTTTGCAGGTCAGAAAGGAGAAAACAAAGAAGACCTTGTCTTTACCAGAAGAGGATGGGAGCCTGCATACATGCCTACTGCATGCAAGCACCGCATTTTGGCACATATCCATGCATGTATGCGATCTGTGAATACATGCATGCACGCGTGCATATGTCCATGCGAAGCATCCACACATACGTTCATACATGCATCCACACATACGTTTATGGATACATGCACACATGCACACATACGTTCATATAGACGTGCATGCATACATCCATGCAATGCATGCATGCATGCATGTGCACATACATTCATATACGAAGACATGCATGTATGTATACTCAACTCAGTCTTGTCCTCACTTCTTCAAAAGCCCAAATCCAAATTTCAGATTTGGCTCTCAGACAGCAAGAGCAAGTTGCTAAACACACCACAAGCTATGGAGGAGAAAACGTTTTGTTATTTATTTCCTGTTATTCTCATTTCTTTTCCGGTGATTAGTCTTGATTTTCGAAGACTTATCACAATCACTACAATATCAAAGTAATGTCAGCGGCTACCAATTAAGTAGACACCTCATTGAAAGGCACCTTATGTAAGATTACGTTCCTTTTTGTGCACATGTGCTCCAATGAGTGTGTTCACACAATCTCTGCAAGCTGTGCCATATTCTTAAGCTGGTGGGTCATTGATGTATGCAATGGTTCTGGATATCACATAGGTAGTAGGAGCAATACGTAGAATTATGACCCAGCTTGGGCAAAATTATTGAGCGCCCATGAAGTCTATCTTTCGAGATCACAAAGACATTTTTTATGCTATGGGAAGGAATATGAACTCACATGGCTACTATGATTCTGAGGTGGCCGGTTTATAAACACTAGAAAATCATCTAGTGGCTATATTAGCTTATTTTCGGTATTAGAATTAAATGCAAGTATACATACATACACACACATAACAGCATAAATATCTCAGGCTTACTTTAGAGTTATTTCACTCTTAAATTATATCTCTCTTAGTCTATGTTTTCAGTCTCATATAATATCAATCCTAGACATGGAGCAAGAGATTTAAGTACATATTATAGGGTGGTCAGGGATTAAAGGTGATAAACTTCTGTTTCTTAAAGAGCAACTTAAATGTGTTTCCTTTATTGGAAATATATATGATGTAGCATGCCCTGCTAGTGATTTCTCCTAGAATCATGAAGAAGCCTTGCTAGATTCATGGATAATTACTAAATATAACTGGGTGATGAAACTATTCCTCTGCAACATTTTATTTGTTGATTGTACTCACAAAAAATATATTTTTCTGGGTGCATATGTCTTTATATTTCTTGTTTGTTTACTGTATCCACTAGAGAGACAGGACATTATGCGTTCAAATTTGCAGGTGTTAAGCATGCGGTAGACCTATGTGCTGCTCCTGGTAGTTGGAGTCAGGTAGTTGGCTCTCTTTGACGAGTGTTCCATTCTTAGTCTAGGTATTGCCTTCAAGAAAGAAAATGGCTTCTTAGAGAGTATGGAGAAAAACAAAAATAAAACTTTTGTAAGAATATGGAAACTTGTTGACCTTTGGAATAAAATCTCAAAAATAAAGGTTCCTTGGCATTTAACGATATGCTGAATATACATCAATGAAATTAATGGTTTTGAAGGTTTTGAGCAGAAAGTTATATGTTCCAGCAAAAGCTGCCCAGGGCACCAGGTAAAATTCACATTCTTTTCAATGTTTCTTTTAATGCATTTCTATAGATAGGCAACAACTAGTTAATAAAACTCATGGCTGCTCTATTTTTCATCACTTTTCCAGCGAATATGAGGAATCTCTTCCACTCATTGTTTCTATCGATTTGCAACCAATGACTCCCATTGAAGGGGTGATTCAAGTTCAAGGTGATATCACTAGTGCACGCACAGCTGAGCTGGTAAAAATGCATTTGAAAGGATCTAAATAAGTTAGCAAGTTTGCATGAAAAACATTGTGAAGCTTTTTAGATGTAGCTAATTCCTTTAATTCCATCATCAGGTTATTAAACATTTTGATGGATGCAAAGCAGACTTAGTTGTTTGTGATGGGGCTCCAGATGGTATTGTTTTCAGCATTTACTCTTGACACCCTACTAAGTGTGCATGTGAATAAGTGGTATTTCATGCACGTCTTTACTAAAACATTTCTTGGAAAACCAGATAAATAAATCTAACTTTCACGCAGTGTTTTGTTTTGATATTATACAGTGACTGGACTTCATGACATGGATGAGTTCGTTCAATCACAACTTATTTTGGCAGTGAGTGTTTTTTACTTGAAAGAATTGAATGCTTGTATAACCATTTAGCTTGATCTTAATTCTGAGTACCTGTCTTTTGGTTTTTGAGTTTATGTACAGGCTCTGACGATTGTTACGCACGTATTGAAGCCTGGCGGGAAGTTCATCGCAAAGATCTTCCGAGGCAAAGATACAAGCCTTCTTTATGCTCAGGTTTTATTTTTCTCGTTCTATGGTCGATCATGTTAGAAATCGACAAATGTCCAGACTCTGAGACATAGTATAAAACAATATATAATATTATATGGCTTCCTGAAAAGCGACACAGAAACCAGCCAACCTAGGCCTTGTTAATGTAAAAGCATGTACTAATATATCTATTAAGCTGCCTAAACCCTAAACTCTAAACTACTACATTGGTTCGTGGAGATCTTAAGGCTTTGATGTTTTGTGGACGGCCGTGTAAGTGTCTAACTTCGGGGATTGGAAAGAAAATAAGGTCGTATATATGCATTAAATAGATAGTAAATGAAAAAGTTTTGTGTATTTTCAATAATAAACCGGCTATCTCTTTTTCTTTTCCACACCTTGGTATATATTTGTGTGCTTATGTGATTCTTGTTGAGCGTACTGCAGCTTAAGTTATTTTTTCCAACTGTTACATTTGCCAAGCCGAAGAGCAGTCGCAACTCAAGCATAGGTGAGGCCTTGTTTCCCTTGAGAGAATTCCTGGATATACGTAATCAATTATAAGAACTCTTGCCAAGTAAACGTTTTAAACAAAGCTTTAGGTAAAATGTTCCTTTTGGAAAAACAGAGGCATTTGCTGTTTGCGAGAACTACACTCTTCCAGAGGGTTTCGATCCAAAAGACTTGTATAAGCTGCTGGAGAAAGCTAGCGACCCTAACGATGACCATGGTAATGTGCATTCTCTACATTCTTACTTCATTTCCTTTTTGCGAAGAATTGCTGGATTCTTATGTTTCTAAATCTTTTTTCATTATGTAGAATTGATCTGTTCTCACTTGCTTTAACCTCTTTTTAATTTCATGGATCACCTAGATTGTTGCAGTGCATGGTTTGAGGGTGTGAACAAGTTGTATATTCCTTTTCTCGCTTGTGGGGATCTTAGTGGCTATGATGCTGATCAATCGTATCCACTACCGAAAGTGGGTGATGGGGGGACATCGTATGAATCACTAAGACCTGTTCAGCCCCCAATTGCGCCTCCATATAAGACCGCAATCGAGCTAGACAAAAAGATCCAATCCAAAAAAGGGGTGATATCGATTTGACTTCAAGAGATATATGTAGGAGCTGCATTGAAACTATCCATCAGAGAGAAGAAAGCCTCTCAGCATAGTGATGATTTTTCATACAGAAAGAATGTCAATGTTTGCATATGATGTTGGTGTTCAGAATGCCTTTCCCTGTCTTGAATGGACACCAACCATACCCTTTGCAAGAGGGCCTTGATTTCTACCCCTGCCTTAACCTAGCCTGCATTGTTTCAAAGACTGATCTCAGTACTTTTTCTTTTGCTCATACGAAATTCTGTTTCTAATGTACATTGGTGAATCAAATTTTTTGGTTTTTTGAGTTTGAAAATGTGCAGAAAATCAATTTCATAGTGCAGATACATGCTGAAAACATTTGCGGAGAAGATTGTTTCATTAAACTGCCTTTGATTTTCTTTTTTTCTGTGGATTTTCAGCTCGCATTTTGATTTCGTGCTCGATGCACACAAGATAAATTGCTTGGAAAAAAACTCTGGAATCCTATAAAAAAACCCATTCTCTTTAAATAGATTATAGATTGGTGATGGGAGCTTTGGCACTTGCTAGTGCTCAGCCAAGGGTTGATTCTTGGATCTGATCCTTTTGCTCGATTCTTGTATTTGGATATAATGACAAGCGAAACATGTCTTAATCTGAAGCTGTGTACTGCATGCAAGAACAAAGATGTAGTTTAAAGAGAAAATATCTACATGATATGTTTGCTTGGATTCGAGTCCAAAACCACGACTATTGCAATGTGCCAGATTTGTGAAGAATTGTTTGAAGTTATCCAAACACTTGATCTGCAATCACGTGTACTCGATGCAATTGTGGAATGTCAACATCAGCAGACTGCAATTTCATCTCTACCCCTCTCGATCACAGCTTGGGTGGGAGCCCTCTATAATATAGACACCGTCATTTTGAAGTCTTGTTTACCTGTCCTGAGCTACCCAATTCAAATCTGTGACAACAACTGCAAGGCATGGGTTCAATATTTGTATACTGATTAAAAATGGCCGAATGGTGTCAACAACAGGATGGGCATCGATGCATGTAAGTTCGTTCAGTTGAATACGATGAGGTCCAGCGAATCATTGTGGATCGCTAGTAGTATCAAGCTTCAAGCCTGGGACACTTAGGTGGGATTGAAAGAGGACCACCCGCGGTAAAGGCCATCCATTTGTCGTTATCACCAACGAAGGAAAGTGAGAAAGGGAGTGGCTCGGCTTGGCTCGACTAGGGGGATTGGTTCACTCACAAATGTTGCAGCTGATTCAACTCGATGTTGCTGCTGCAATCAACTCGAGGTGGGTCGATCGATGCTAGTGCTGGTACTTGGCCGGAGATGAAGAGCTGAATTTGGAGAGTGCAGATTTAGCTCAATGATGTTGCTACGACAAGCTTAAGGTGGGTTCGATCGATGCTAGCTAGTACCTGAAGAGTTGGAATCTGAAGACGGCCGATTCAACTTGATGCTGCTCTTGCAACTGTTCTGAGCTATTGCTGTGAGCAGCCTTGAGGTGGGGGCTGATTGATGCCCAACCAGTAGTACGCAGGGCGAATGAAAGAGTCGGGGATCTGAAGAAGCCCGATTCAGCTCGATGCCGATTCTGCTTTGCAATTTCGGCCATGAGCTGATGTTGCGAGCAGCCTCGAGGTGGGCCGATCGATGCCAGCTAGTACCCGGGTCGGGTGAAGATCTAGAACTCCGAAGAGGGCGGATTCAGCTCAATGTTGCTACTGCTTGCTGCTATTGCTGTTACTGCTCCTGATGCTGCTTTGTTGTTGTTGCTACTACTGCTGCTTTGCTATTGCTGTTGCTATTGCTTGGTGTTGTTGCTGCAATCGACGACGAGCTGGAATCGAGCTGAATCGAGTTGCTGCTGTTGCTGCTGCTTGTTGCTGATGTTGCTGCAATCGATGACGAGCTGGGATCGAGCTGCTGCTTGTTGCTGCTGTTGCTGCAATCGACGACGAGCTGGAATCGAGCTGAATCGAGCTGCCGCCGCTGCTGTTGCGATTAGCTCGATGTGGGCTGATCAGCAGCCCAACTACAGTATAGTACCCGAGGAAGATGACGAGCTGGAATCTGAAGACACCGACCGATTCAGCTCCGATGCAGCTTGCAGCTTGCTGCAATCGGGCTCAAAAAAAAAAGGGGGGCTAATAGAGCCGACAGATCGGGGAATCGGAGGCAGGGAGGCGCATGCGTATACGTATATACGCCACACGACCTCGTACGTACGTATATACACCACACGACCTCGTACGTACGCTCCGTATATACGTTGACACGGCTCGTATACGTACATCAACGCTACAAGAGTAAAAAAAAAAACAAAAAAAAAAAACAAATACATGCCACACAGAAAGGAATATACACACAAAAACACATTCTTCTTCTTCTTCTTCTTCCTTCACAACTAACCAACACCTCCTTCCTCCTGTCTGTCTTCTTCCCCCATCGCCATTGCTCCTCCTCCTCTCCTGCTTCTGCTTCTGCTTCTGCTTCTGCTTCTGCTTCTTCTTCTGCTTCTGCTTCTGCTTCTGCTTCTTCTTCTTCTTCTTCTTCTTGGTCCTGAAGTAGAGAAAGGAGAGATCATCCGCCCGCCGTATCGTCCCGTGTCCATTTCCTTCTGTAATCTCTCTCTCTCTCTCTCTCTCTCTCTCTCTCTCTCTCTCTCTCTCTCTCTCTCTCTCTCTCGCTGTTCGTCTCTTTGTTGGCTATGGCGGGCTTCACCAATTGCAGCCGCAGCGCAGAAAGTCAAGTCACCGACTGAGAAGCAGAGAAACAAGGGACCTACAGCGTTGTAGCCGCTGAAATTGCCTTCCTTTAGCCCGCCCTCCCTCCCTCCCTCCCTCCCTCCCTCTCTTTGATAGGATAGCTCGCTTTGCTCCTGTGTTTTCGTCTTCCTTCTCCTCTGTTCTGTTTGAGTGACGCTTCTTTCCATAGTGGTGCTCCTCTTCATCGTCATTTTGGAAGAAGATCTGCGCAATTCCCGTTGCAAGCACAGGTTGCAGAAAGCCAGAGAGAGGCCCAGAGTGGCGGAGAAAAGCGATGATCTGCAATGGAAGGAAAATAGACAAAGCAGAAGAAGGAGAAGAACAAGGAGGAGAAGGAGAAGGAGAGAGAGAGGAAGAAGATCAGCATCTCTGAGAAAGAGAAGGATTTGCTGCTAATCTGCCGACATATATCTGATATCTGTATGCAAGTATGAAGCATGAAAGAGAAGATAACACTGATGCGGGCCCTGCTGCCAAAAGACATCGCACTGAAGCGTAAGGGTTTTTCTCAATCTCTCTCTCTCTCTGTGCTGTTCTTGTTTCTAAACTCTTGTCTTTCTGTTTTTTAAACCCTAGTTTCTCTGTTTTTCCAAGTATCTCCTGTTTTGTATTTCGTTTCTCCAAAGTTTCTAGAATGTTACGTAAAACGAGAGATCGTTTGCACTATCTCTTGAAATTCTGATGGATTGAAAGTTTTTCTTTTCTTTTCTGCTCTTGGATTTTGCACCCCTTCAGCAAGCGTTTTTGCCTTCAACTACTCTATATCATAAAACACTGAAATTTCGTGATGGAAAATCTTGGTTTTTGCTCTAAATTTGTTTGTTGAAGTCTTAGAAATTCCTCAATATAGAGCAGCGGCTAGTGCATTGTTCTATGTAATTACGAGTAAAGCATGATCTGTTGCTTTATTGTTGGCTCCTTTCATCTGATTTTTTTTTCATTTTTAACAACAAAATCTGGCTGTCTAGAAAGTCTGTTTCTATTTTGGAAGCTATGGAATCCAAAGGAAGAAAACTTCACAAGCGATTTATCTTAAGCATGATGAAATGGTTTTTCTTTCTGCTTTTTTTCGTATAAATCTTGCTATTCTCTAAAAGTTCAATCAAGTTTTGGAATGTATATGATGCAAATGAAACTATTATTATATTGAAGTACCTTGTTTCTGATTTTGATTGTAAATCTCAGATGTTTCTAAACGTGTCGTTCTTGTTTAGAATCATTGTAATATGCATTATACCATAGTTTTATCTACATGGTAAGTGTGATCAAATAAGTAGTTCCAACTGATGTTGCTTATAATTCAAAGGACTCCCAGAGGAATAAATGTTCTGCTTGATTCTTCATTTTCGAGTTTTTGAGAATCTTTGTCGTGCGAATTGTAACTACGAGAAACCTTTTCAGATACTTTCTGCTACATATTCTTCTGGAAAAGTCAATATGTGGTAGGAAATTATTGAAATCTATTTTGTATTTGTGAATTATCATAGCCAAACTACTGTTTTGTATCTATAGTAAACAATGATTGAGTTATCTTTGATTTTTTTATGTGGATCAAAGAACTGTTATCCTGGTTGACCTTAAGCATGGTGAAGTTATGTTTGAATTTCTGAATCTTTATGATGGGGATGAAGAAGCCAAGACCTGTGTAATGCAACCAGGACGATGGTGTGTAAATCAAAATGAAAGGCCCAAAATTGATCTAAATGAATGTGATTGGAAACAGGTCTAATCCACCAGGACACGCTCAGGGATTAACTCCCAATGATGCCCTTGGATACCTCAGGGCTGTGAAAGAGATGTTTCGAGACAATAAAGGGAAATATGATGAGTTTCTTGTTGTGATGAAAGATTTCAAAGCTCAAAGGTGAGCAACTTTTCAGTTGAAGATCCCTTGCTTTTGGTATATCAGGGGTCACCTATTCTGATGGTGATTTTATCGCAGAATTGATACTGATGGAGTAATAGTGAGAGTCAAAGAGCTGTTTAGAGGTCACCGGGATCTTATCCTAGGATTTAATACTTTCCTTCCGAAAGGATATGAGATAACCCCTGAAGAAGTTCCCAAACGACAGCCAGTGGAGTTTCAACAGGCCATTAACTATGTAAATAAGATCAAGGTACCACTTAATACTATTTGCTAAGGGCTACCTATGTAAATAAGATTGAGGAACCTACCTGCATGCTTTTTATATACTGAGAATGTGTAAGAATCGAGTTTTTGGCAGTTTCGGTTTCAACATGATGAGACAATTTATAAGGCGTTTCTGGACATCTTGAATCTGTATCGTAAAGGGAGTAAATCAATAAATGAAGTATACAAAGAGGTACACTATAATTTTTATTCTATAAAATTAAGGATTCAGGATCAGAAAAGATATGTGTATGCTAATTTACAGTCACTTTGAATGCTAGGTTTCTATAATATTTAAAGAACACGCAGATCTTCTGGACGAATTTGCCTGTTTTCTTCCAGATACTAATGGATATGGAAATCTCCATTCCAAAGTTCAGGATAATTCAATGCTACCTCATAAACCACAACTTGAGAGGGCTGTTAAGGTACTCTTTTATATCTTTACACTTCTTAATGTGGCACAATTTAACTTGCTGTTTTTTGGTCTAAACCAGAGAGAGACAGTTGAAGCTTTACCTGAAGATGAGTGCAGCTCCGAAAGACCTGATTCTCACAGTTCTATGGTTCTTAAGAGTGGTAAAGATCAGCACAAGAAGCTACAAGATGAAGCACATGGAGTTGAAAGGAGGCATAAGACTTTTTCAGAAGATCAGCAGTCCAACAAATGTATTTCCACTAGAATTGTGAACGACGTGAAGTGTACAGTAGAGAGTGATAAAGGAGAAGCAGGTCTTGTCACCCCTGCTCCTTTTCTTTCCGTTGAAAAGAAACTCCCGAAATGTAAGTGTTTCATACATTACGCACTCAATATCTTGTTTTCTTATAATGAAGATGAAGATAACTGATGTTGCACCTGCATGTTTTCAGCTGTTCAAAGACAATTTGGTTTCTTTGAGCTTGTGAAGGATACATTGCAAAGTCCGCAAACTTACCAAGAATTCCTCAAGTGCCTGAATCTCTATAGTGAAGAAATAATTACTCGAGATCAATTGACTTTCATGGTTTGTATCCTTATGTACTTGTTAAGAACTCTAAATTTCTGTTTTGATGTAAGCTGAAAATTAGGAAATTCCTGTTTGTTTCATAAATGTTCTGTTCATATAGTAATGTTTCATAGAGGAAACCTTTCAATTTTGGTTTTGTAGTAATAATTTACCATCTCCAGGTAGATAAAATGTTCCTGAAGTTTCCAGATTTGGTTAACAGCTTCAGCGAATTTTTGAGACATTGTGAAACAAATGGTAAGAAAATGTATCTTTGAGTTCATATGGTCTCCTGTGATTTAGTTGTTATGCTAATGCATATGTCCTTTCCTTTGGCAGAAGGATATCTTGCAAACATCTTTCATAAAAGTAAGTTTAGTAGTGATTGCGTGTATGAAGGAGAGAGATTATGTGCGTACGCATGTGTATGAGAGATATTTGGTACAGGTGATGGATCTAATGCAGGTGGAAAAGACTGGAAACGGGACAAAGATGTCAATAAAAACAAAGGGGAAGCAGGACAAAATATAGAGAAAAAGAAAGAGATAGAAAAACATCATCCTTTGAGAATTTCCAATGCCACTAACGGCAACAAGTATATGACAAAACCAATTTCTGAACTGGATTTGACTGAGTGCAAGCAGTGTACTCCTAGTTACAGGCTTCTACCAGAGAATGTAGGTTTCTATTTTGATTTGCACCTTCATTTCTGTGATTCATGTTCTGCATGCATTGACTTAAAATAAATACTGGCAGTATCCAGTACCTAAAGTCAGCTCCCGGACACCTCTTGGGAACATTGTACTCAATGATTCCTGGGTGTCAGTTACATCTGGGAGTGAAGAAGCTCCTTTCAAGCATATGCGCAAGAATCAGTATGAAGAAAGCTTGTTTCGATGTGAGGATGATAGGTATTTCTTAAGGATTTAAATGGAGCACTTGTTTATTAATTTTTTTTTCAAATGTATAATAGTTGTTATCTAACAAATTATGGATTGTCTCAAAATGCATGTAGATTTGAGCTTGACATGCTTGTAGAATCTACTGGTGTCACTACAAGGCGTTTAGAAGAGTTAATGAAAAGGATCCAAGATGAAAACAACAAAGAACAGATTTGTATTGATGACTATCTTTCAGGTACGTGGTTCTCAAAATCATACACTCAATGGATCGTGCAAGCTGTGTTGACCATGAGATTATCAGGGAATTAATGAATCTTTCCACATACATATTTTGTGGTTCCTCAGCCATTCAACTTCGCTGCATTGAACGCATCTATGGAGATCATGGTCTTGATGTTCTTGAGTTGCTACGAAAAAACCTGACAGTGGCATTGCCCATTGTGCTGAATCGTCTAAAACAAAAGCAAGATGAATGGCTAAAATGTCGGGCAGATATGAACAAAGTTTGGGCCGAAGTCTACGCCAAGAACTATCACAAGTCACTTGATCATCGCAGCTTTCACTTCAAACAGCAAGATAAAAAGCGTTTAAGTGCAAAAGGTGATATGCATGAAAATAAAATCTATCTGCACATGTTCACATGTAAATTAAATGATGGAGGATAACTGTCACATCATGCTAAGATTTGATGAAATGCTTTTATCTTGAAGATCTAAATAGGAATATATTGCAGTGTAAATGATTGTCTCCTGTATGAATTATCTATTTGTTGTGCACTGGTTCTCTGATTCAAAATCGTGTCATTTCTAACTCTTCGATAACAGAGGATATCGTCCCCTTAATGCAGGTTTCTCTTGACGTCATATACTACTGTGGCCTCAAGAGTTCATCTTAGGGCATACCATCCATCATTGATTACTATTCTGCTTCATGTGCAGAAATTCTAAAAGTCTTTTGTCTGTCTTTTGCACTGATGTCCCTCCACATTCCTTAGTTTCCTTTTTGTTGAGGGATGTGCCTATATATTTATGTGCATTGTGAACACATCTTTCTTTGATCTTTCTTAAGGCATAGAGGGTTTACAGTGTGTGCTAAAGTAGCTAAACCTACGAACATAGAAATCATACTGTGTCAATGAAGCTTGCAGCCTAATCTCAAATTTTGTTTTTTGTTTTCAGCACTTCTGGCAGAGATTAAAGAAGCAAATGGGAAAAACAGGAAAGGCGACGAATTTATACTATCGTTAGCAGCTGGAAATGCAAGACCCTTCATTCCTGACCTGATTTTAGATTATCCAGATCAGTGTATGAGTGAGGATCTATATGAAATAGTTAAGCATTCAGCTGATGAGATGTGTACGACATCAGAACAAGCAGATAAAGTAATGTCTCTTTGGAAACAGTTTCTTGAACCCATGTTTGGTGCATCCTGTCAAAAAGAAAATCCAATGCAAAGTGCATTATTGAAACCTACTCGATCTCAGGGTTTTGTCTCAATTAATAACCCTGCTAGAGTGAGTAGGGATGGAAAGAAAGGAGTGATGAAATGTGAGAATACTATAAATTCGCAGACAAACCGATTGGCTATGAACATCAATGAAGTGAATTGGGAGGCTGAAAAAAGGTTGGATCTCTCACAAATAAAACCTGATTCGTCATCACTGGAAAACTCCAAACCTGATATCGGTAAAAATGGATGTTTAGGAAAAGTAGAAAGAGAAGAAGGCGAGCTTTCGCCATCTCAAGATGCAGAGGAAAACCATGTTGGGGTTGATGGTTCTGAAGATAGTTTACATACACCTTCACTTGAGAATGTGGGCATGGTGAGGATAGTGCAATCTCAGGATTGTTTCAGCAGTGAGGAAGAAAAAGGTGCAGGGAACAGCCATGGTCTGATCGAAGAAGATGAAAGTCTGCAGCGAATGAGTAGTGGTAGCTTTGAAGCTGGTGAGGTGTCATGCTCAGAATCTCTGGAAGATTACAGTGATGAAGAACAGACTATCAAGAAAGATAGATGCCGCAAAAGGGTTGGAAACTTGAACCATAACCGATATATATCCGGTAGAGATAGACGGATGTCTAAATGTAAAGCTCTTGTCCTTCACTGTCCATCAATCTCAAGTAGTGTTTGTACGGAGGATTCGAAACTTTTTTATGGGAATGACAACATATATCTACTATTTAGATTTCATCAGGTACTAACAACTGATTTCTTTATTTCTGTACTTTTTGATGTGAAAATGAAATATGCAGTAATCAGCCTTACATTGCACTTTGACTATAGGCTCTTCATGAACGTATCTATGCCGCTAAAGTTTATGCAGCTGCAACAGAAGAGAAAGTGAAAACCTCCAAGGATATATCTTCTCCTCAGCTGTATCAGAAGTATGTGATTGTTCTTTCTTTCATATTTTATGCTTTGAATTCTAATTTTTCAAAGATCCATCTTGTAAATCTGTTTATTCTTTTTTCCTTCAGATTTTTGCAGGCACTGTATGAGCTCTTGGATGGGACTTCAGATAATGCTAAGTTTGAAGATGTATGTAGATCTATCATTGGCACTCAGGCATATCTCATGTTCACAATGGATAAACTTATTTTCAAACTCGTCAAACAGGTAATACTAATACCACATTGTAGGCTTAAATTCAACGATGAGTTCCTTTCTTCTAAACTGCAGTGCACTTGTTTTCCAGCTCCAAGCAATGGCTACTGACGAAACTGCATCCAAGCTGCTTATGCTTCATGCATATCAGAAATCATATGCTCACAGTCTTGTAGATTCTACTTATCATGCCAACGCATGTATGGTATTGCATGATGAGAACATCTACAGATTTGAAAGAGTAAGCAGTTCTTTAAAAAAAATTTAATAGAGTTTTTAGTGCTCATCTTTCATGGGATCTCCTTTACTCAAAAGTAGTCATTTGACCATTAAATTCTAAACACGAGAATATGTACATCTATCTTCACATGGGTGCATATATATGTATATTTCTGTTTTCTGGTATGCAATACACATGTCTATGTTCTGAGCTCAAATAGCTAGTTGACCTTGCCTTGTAACCTTTTCAGAGATTGAAACCTACCAATAAGCTTTTTATTCAGCTTATTGATGCGGGTCCTGATCGATCGGATGTCTTTGCCAATGCTGTAGAGACATCATTTGCAAAGTATCTCGATAAGTTTTTGTGCAAGGAGCCTCTTCATAAAGAAGAAAGGCCACCTATATACTTGAAAAGGTAGATTTTTCAAAGCTTTCCTTTATTTCTTCATGTGAACTGTCAAATGAATTGAGAGACATGCTAAGTGAATAACTTTGTTTGTGGACAGGAACATGGTTCATTATAACAGGAATAGTGAACAGAAAGGACTCATAAATGCCCTGGAAAATGTCGATATTGTGAATGGGTTAGACTACAAGATATCTTGCAATACATACACGGTATGTTATATTTTTTTATGCTAGTACTACACAGTTTTTTAGGGGTTATGTATTATATACTCACATTCAAGTTTATTGTGATAATTTGGCAAAATAGGTATCGTATGTTCTAGATACAGAAGACTTTCTACATCGGAAGAGAAAGAAGAAGAGAGTTGGTATTGGTACACAAGTCAACGCAGTTAGATTTAGTTCCTGGCTAAAGAAACACATAAAAACCTAAGCAGGTAATCAATAATTTTACATGATTCTTCTGTCATCAGCTTGCTGGGTGTCGTAAAGTAAAAACCTAGATATGTTGGCATGTATAAGAGATAGATGTGTGTGCATGGGATGATTCGGATGTGGTGAATGATTGGAATGATTTGAAATTTAGGATGTGCGCCCTTTACGCCCAGTCATTCCGAAGCAGTATGATTGTACAATTGTAAGGTTGCATGTGCGTGACTATGCCTGAACAATAGGATGATGAGTGCTATCTGACCTTGGCTCACCTTAATGAATACCTATGTGATGCTTTTCAACAGATATAATCCTACACGGAATCGTCTATATTCAGAAGTTTGAGTACTCCCAAGGATGTAACACCATAGCTTTAAGGCTATAATGTTGTAATCTTGTTTATTATTATCAGAGGTGGACATGTCAACTAGGATTGAGAATAAAATAAGAAAAGCTCAGTGACAAGCACATTTTTGGAAGACGCCAACCACACACACATACAGCGTGGGAAAGGGAAAAAGAAGGCTAGGTATGGGTCCCCACTCTGTAATTTAATTTGATACAACAGGGAAATTAGTTGGCAAGATCGATGTGATATATATATAGCTCATTCTTTCCTCCGTAAAACCATGTTTGGAATTCTTGAGTATGAAGATCATATCCTCTCGATATGAATAAACAATATGTATTAGTGTGTGAGCATTCAAGTCACAAGAGCAATTTTGTGATCATCCACACAAGTGACCGATTTTTGACTTAATACACCTGTTGATGAGGTGAAAGCTTGTTGTTTGTACATGGGACAAACCCTCACTATATGACAATTTTTTTCTCTCTCTGCAATTCTCTGATATTTGCAAGGAGCAAGTTAAAACATTTCTCCAGGTATGCGTTAAGATTTATTTGTGTTGATTGAGAGAATTGAATGATTCTGATTTGTAAAGAAAACTTTTGGGCCAATTTTGGTAGCTTCTCTGCAGTTATACAAACTAGATGAACCGACCTTTATGTTGAGAAGTGTAAAACTTTGCATTTTTTCAGCCCTTGAAGTTTCCCTCTCTGGCAGTTGGGTTCTTGCTTAGCTAACAAAATGGTAAAGAGTTAATTAGGGTAGTGTTTTATCTTCCAAAGCGTTTAAAATCTCCTCTAACACTGGCATGTTAGTTCATTTGAAGAAATAGCAATATCTGCAAAGCATGTAAATTTCTTTAATTTGATTGTTTCTTTAGATTTCAATGGCAGTAGGGTTGCGGGCATTTTCTTGATTGAAGCGTTGTATGGTAGCTTTTCTAATATGAAAACACCATTAACTCATAAATGATCTCTTGATGGAAGGAACTTAATATGCCATTTGCTATTATTTGAACTCCTTAGGTTTTGAGAAGTTTGGGATTGAGTGGATGCTTAGAACATATGAATAACATTTCTTGAAGAAGAATGTAAGATTTATAAAATGTGAAATTTATTCGGAAAAGAATTTGCTTTGGGTTCACTTTTCTTCTGTTTGATGTATTCGAGGGGAACAACATCAGGAAACGATTTGGAGTCCAAGAGATCAAAGAATGATGTCAGTACTCTGTTTTGAGTGGATATTTTGGCACTAAATAAGAATGTCAGATTTAAAACAGAGTGATAAGTTGTGAAAACTGTTATTAGATTGGAGACCTTAGCATGAGTAAAGAATGTAGTGAGTGACCCAAGAACCGAAGAAAAATATTCATCAAATACTATTTATTAGAAAGCCTCGGAACAATCAAAACTTTAAAGATTTATATTTAGTAATAACACTTGAAAGAAAGCGCAAGATTTTCTTGAGAAGTAGAAATACTGTATAAGGGTTAATGAAAAAAGAAAGAACAAGATTAAAAAACGAGTAAAATCACTAATAGTAGTTTTGGTGTTTATTTGCTCTCGTGGATTCTTCACAATTGGATTTAAAGAGTAATTAATTAGTTAACCTCTTCTCTCTACCCTGTTCTTCTTTAGCTCGACTTCATTAACAGTCTCAGAGATGATCGAAGAAAGTGGAAAATGAGCCTTTCATTATGATCAATTTCAATACACTAGCTGAAAATGAGAAAATGACAGCATGCCAATCTATGAACAAACGCCTTCAATTCTTGGGCCATACATCTTAATGCCATTATTTCTTCAACTACAGACATGGGAATGTAGATTATTCTTTACAGCAATCTACTTGTTAGTACATATAAGTCTCTTAGTAGTTTGCTGCATGATTTTACAAACAAGCATAGAAAGATAACCGATTGTCTTGGTGCCCCTTTATTTCATAATCTTTTGTGTCGCTGGATAGAGAAGCAAAATTGTCAATCGGTAGCTTTTGCTTGTTTGGTGCTTGCTCATAAAACCAACAAAGTGCTTTCAAAATCATAGGAGGCCTTTCTCTCTGCAGCATTTTATTGCATCATCAAACATGTCTTCTAGTGTGCACTCGTATTTGAAACCAAGGTTTTTAAGCTTGGATGAATCAAAATAATGGACGATCGGCTCCCCCAAATATGCCAAGCTAACAAGCACAAATCAGAGAAACAAAATTGAGAGCTTAGGAAAATTTAGAGCTTAGATTTAAAACTCAAGGCAAAGCTTTCGATAATTACTCTGTAGGGATTTTAAACTCCGGGTGTCGTGTAGTGATAAGCTGCGCGACCTCTTCAATGGATGCATCTCTTGAGGAGCATATGTAGCGGCCTTTTGCCTTAGGATTCTCGTACAGAAAGATGAATGCCCGCACTACATCGTATATGTGTACATATGACATGCGGTGGACGAATGGTAACTTGAAATACTCCCCTGAAGGATGTAAATGCAAGGTAAAAACATCATGATACACACCACGGCTGTGAAAATATCAAAACACAGAAGCACACCACAAAAGCTGAAAATGATTTTGGAAGATTCAACAGTTAAGAAGAAGTTAGATTTTTTTGTTTTTTTACCCAAGATGAGAGCCAAGCAATCCCTTACGCTGTTGGGGATCTTTGAAATTAAGAATGGCCCACATACAATGGCCGGGTTGATAATCACCAAATCCAGATTGTGTTCTTGTGCAAATTGAGCAGCTGCCTTCTCTCCAAGAGTCTTTCCCACAAAGTATGGCTGGAGAAAGTTGCTTCATTTTTAGAGTAAAACAGGCATCGATATCGGGAGCGACAGTTCCACCTCATGATGTGAAAATGAAATATCAATGTGTTGAACTTGTTTCAAACCCTAACTTCATAAGTCTTACACATAAAAGTTACATGAAGCTCAACTAACCAAAAGATTGTTATGACCCTCACACTCATTGACCCAAATAATACATGAAATTTAATATAAAGGCTTTATAAACCCAAAGCCCGATATACATTAGATTTCTGAAGAAACAACGGATTTGAGAACTTACCCAGCCAGGAATCTTGTTCTTAGTAACAAATTCAACATCAGTCCAACAAGTCTCGTCAAATACTGTATCTGGCACATCCTTGCCTGTGAACCGAATAGCAGCTGCGGATGAAGTATGGACAACACGCCTTACTGTCGGTGACTTGATACAAGATTTGAGCACATTAAGGGTACCTTGAACTGCTGGATCAATGACATCCCTCTGCAAGAAAAGCAGCATATAAATCTCACGTACCACAGCCTTAACCTATTCAGCTGGATGGTGAAATCAAGTGAGTAGTCGTTTCGGATTTAGGGTCTAGGGCTTGACAATCAATTTGCTTCAAAAGCCAGTGGAAGTAATTGTTATTGCAAATTAAGCTAAAAAAAACATAGGAATAAAACCATTTGTTTACCGTGGCAGTCATAACAAAAGGCAAAGGCAATACGACAATAGAGATCTTAAAAATCTATATAGTGGATGAACGTCCACACTGAGTACACGAACATGACATGAATAGAAAACTTGAGTTATTCGCTCAATGGATCTTCTGATCAAAGTTTAGCTAGATTGCACGAGTTTAATCTACCTTAATCAATCACAATATGATTTTATCAGCAAATCCAAGAACATCAGTTTTCAAAATGAGCTTAGTCAATCGATCAGTTGAACAAAGACCAAATAGAGGAAGATATTCATCTGATGATCAACTAATAAGGAGACTCGATCAACTGATCAAAAGAATGGGCGAACAAGAGAGCCTTTGATCCTTCAATTGAATGAAACAAGTAGCTCGTTTAAAAACATTATCTGCCAATGAAACGAAATGAATGTAAATTTCGGAAGCGATCAATGTATGAATGAACCATTACACTAACCTGGGGATCTTCGACAAGGAAGTTGGTGGGGCAAGCCAAATGGAAGACACCATGGCAATCCTTAACATGCTCATCAAAGTCTCCTTCCAAGAGAAGATCACCTTTTACAATCTCTAAGAATTGGGCCAAAGGTGGATCAATTTCTAGCAAAGGCTGCAAATCTTGCTTATCCTCTGCCGTCGATAACGACCCAACAATGTTATGATTAGAGAAGTGTACTGAAAAAATCATTATTTTTCTTTCTGTTTGCAGATTACCCAGAATATTTTTCAATTTAAACAAAGACCCACATTGTTGCTATAATTCGTATACCCCTCGGAGCCTCCTTTTTTATTTCTCATGAATGGTACAAAGGCATGAAGGTACCCCTGACTTCAAGCAACATTGGTAATCAGCTTGGAAAAGGGTATGTAGTTTACACCATCAGATTAAATTAGATAGATTAAATATGATGTAACATTTCTAGATATGCATATTAGTTATTTGATAGCAAGTTGTCAATGAAACGACAGTCTAACTATTAGCTCAGTTAGTGCTCCCATGCTCATGCATTTTACCGTCTCAGCTCAATGACGAGCTAATTAGCTTAGTTTTAAAGGCAAGAAGAAATATTACGGTGAGGAAATGGGAGAAAGGTATTTGAGAAGAAGGAATGAAAAACAAAATCTGTACGAGAAATGAGGTTAAGAGTAATGCAAGTGAAAATGGCTGGACCTGGATTCACTACAGCTGCTCGAACTCTGTAGCCGCTCTCGAGAAGACGCAAAACAAGCATTGACCCGAGGTGCCCTGTGCCACCAGTCACCAATACTCTGCTCCTTGTTTCCATGGAAACCTTGCTTTGAACCCTGGGAACCTTTCTTTGAGCACAACAGGCAAAAGACCCAGCCAAAAGCCAAAAACACTTCTCCTTCGAGTTCCCGAAACCCAAACCTCAAATGATCCTCAAACCTCGGAAGCCTGGGCAGCTCAGAAAATGCTTGAGAAACCGAGGCCTCGGAGCCTGGGAAACCCTGTAAACCCCGAGTTGAGCCCTTGCAATTCTACCTCAGAGAACAAAACCAAAGAGATGTACAATCAACATTCAAGAAGAAGAATAGGAAAATGCATAGACAGGATTGGGGATCTGCACGAGGTACACGCTTTGTGTGCCAGTGAGTGTGTGCGTGAAAACTGCCTGCCATTCCAAGCAGCATATACGTCATGAAGAAGAAGATGATGATGATGCTGATGCTGATGCTGGTGATGATGCTGGTGGTGATGGAGAAGAAGATGACCACCACCATCATCATCATGCTGGTGGTGCTGATGATGATGGTGGTGGTGGTGGTGGTGATGGTTGCGGTGATGATTGTGGTGATGGTGGTGATGGTGATGATGGTGGCGATGGTGATGATGGTGGCGACGATGGCGATGGTGATGATGCTGCTGATGGTGGATATGGTGATGATGGTGGTGATGGTGATGACACTGGTGATGGTGGCGATGGTGATGATGGTGGCGACAATGGCGATGGTGATGATGCTGCTGATGGTGGATATGGTGATGATGGTGGTGATGGTGATGACACTGGTGATGGTGGCGATGGTGATGATGGTGGGGATGGTGATGACGCTGGTGATGGTGGCGATGGTGATGATGGTGGTGATGATGGCGATGGTGATGATGCTGATGATGATGGTGATGCTGATGCTGATGATGATGGTGATGGTGGTGGAGATGGTGATGATGGTGGTTATGGTGGGGATGGTGGTGATGGTGGCGATGGTGATGATGGTGATGATGGTGATGACAATTGTGATGGTGATGATGGTGTTGATGATGATGGCGATGGTGGCGGTGATGGTGATGATAGTGGTGATGGGATGGCGATGGTGGTGGAGAAGATGATGATGATGGAGGAGAAGAAGATCATGATGATGGCGATGGTGATGGAGATGATGATGATGATGGTGGAGAAGAAGATCATGATGATGATGCTGTTAGTGTAGGCAAATATGAAGTGAATGAGTTGTAGTAAACTTATTGTCCTTCAAGTCTACAAAAGATCAAATTAGAACGCGAATCATATTGGAAACAATCTTTCTCAGATAACAAAAAGCATCGATCCGATCGTGATTGTACAGAACGAACGAGGAGGTTTTATTTATTTATTTTACTTTCGAAGAGAGGCGTTTTGCTTGACATTGTGCTTCTCAAGGTTCCTTGGCAAAGCTGATACGACGTCGTGATGCCTTTGTTTACGTATTATAAACTGCAATGGTGAAAGAATCGTCTCGCAAGCGATTTATGCAATCGATTATCACGGATGGCATCAAATGGATGGATGGATGCTTGCATGCAACCAATGGATTGGTGCGTTTGATCCCGATTGCCATTTTTTAACTCTTGACGATTTTTGTCGTTTGTATGCGTACAGATCGATCAGTAAAAATGTATATAGGTCATAACTTTAATCATGCCACATGCTTTTTAGAATACAACGGAAGAAACGCAGTTTGGCTTAAACGGATTAATTCACAGAGCTGAATCTATTGATATAAATTGCCATGGAAATCATTGGAATCGACATCGCTGCATCAAAGTGTATGAGCTTCACCACGAGCATTTCACCATGGTCTGCGCCAATGCAATGGCCTTTCAAGATATGTTGAACACCGAGAACGCAAACGAAACGTAATTTCAATATTAACGGATCAAAGATAGTATCGAATTCGCAGTCAGGCGTGTCCCCAGACAGTAAATAATCGAATAAAAATGGAATCAGCCTCAAAAGAAATTTTCCTTTTTAAGGTCCGACCGATCGGGCAGGTCTCAGGATCGTGAAGGTTTGAAACAAATGATTCGAGCGACGAAAACTGAATGATTCGAGCAACTGACTCATACACTGCGACGACAGCAGACGTTTGTTCAGCCGAGCATTTCTTCAGAAACGCCAGATGCCAGATTTTCCCCGGGCGCGTTAAGAAATCGCAGCCGTAGGCCACGATGCCTCGACCAGAACTCGCCGTCGATGAGGAGGGGAAATCGCTCCTTCCTGCACGCGAAATCGGATCCGCTGTTCATGCTTCGCCCGTATTCGACCCCGTATTCGTGACCCGTATTCGACCCCGTATTCGTGACCCGTATTCGGAACATATTCGACCCGCAGCGTACGTACGTACTCCGCCCGAAAGTTGATGTGTTCATCAAGCCCGTATTTAGCGCATGCACCGGCTACAATATCATAAGCCTACGTATTCTACGTATTTATACAATTTTGACAAACTACTTCTAGAATACACTGCACACGTACGTACGGTATGTGTACGGTATCCGTACGGTATGCATGCGGAGCAGGATTTAGGGTTTCGGGGGGGGTTTAGGGTTTAGAGTTTCTAGGGTTTTCAGGGGTTTAGAGTTTTTAGGTTTTTTAGGGTTTAGAGTTTTTAGGGTTTTTAGGGTTTTTAGGGTTTTTAGGGTTTTTAGGGTTTTTAGGGTTTTTAAGGTTTTTAGGGTTTAGGGTCAGTTGAAGAAGAAGAAGATGAAGATGAAGAAGAAGAAGAAGAAGGAAGAAGAAGAAGAAGAAGAAGAAGGAAGAAGGAAGAAGAAGGAGATGGAGATGGCGGCTATGGCGGCTATGGCGTCTCCCCTGCTTCTCTTTCTCTCTCTCAAAGACCGCCCATTGCTGCTGCTGCTGTAGCTTTCTCAGTCAAATCTCTCTCTCTTCTCTCTCTCTCTCTCTCTCTCTCTCTCTCTCTCTCTCTCTCTCTTTCTCTCTCTGTGTCTCTCTCCATATAAGCAAGCAGCGAGCGATGGAGATCGATGCTTCTAAAGCTCTCTCACCTTTCTCTGTCTCCTTCTCTTTCTCCGCCATCGCCCCCCCTTTTCCTGCTTCCTTCCTTCGGCCATGGCCCTTCTTCATCCGCTTCTCCTTCTCCTTCCTCTTCTTCTTCTTCTTCTTTGCCTTTCCATCACCATAGCCGCCGCTGCCACTCTTACTTCACCCCCTGTTCTACCGGTTGCCTCTGCAGGTAATCTAATGTCCCTCCTGCTACAATGGCGGCGAGCTGCAGCTCGTCTCTTTCTTTCACACAAGTTCTGCTCTTTTTCCCTGATCCCCGTGGAATATGTTGATCCCCGATCTTTCGATTTCTGGGGTGAAGATCAAAGAAGCTGAGGATTCATTTCAAGCAGCTGAATGGGGGCTCACTTTGAATTCGCTCCCCGGCGCTAGGGTTTCGAGCAGAGAGAGCCACTGGATGGGATTTAGGGTTTCTCTTTCAGAGCGTCGAGCTGGAAGCAGGCAGGGGTTTTTTAGGGTTGCAGGGGTTTTAGGGTTTCAGGGGGATTTAGCAGGTTCAGAGACGGTGTCTTCCCCAAACGCTGGCTCTCTCCGGCATCTAAACTCCAACGAGAGATGCGCCATGGCTTTTTTCTAGGGTTTTCCAGACACAGAAATCTGCACTGCATTCAATTCTGAAGCAGATGCAGAGACTGTGTCCGAAGCTCTCCATGTTTCTCACACCATCTCCATCTCCATCTCTCTTTTGTGGAGCAGCGGATGCAGCAGAAGAAGACGTCATTCCTCTGGGGGTGAACTACGGAACAGTGGCAGACAACCTGCCATCTCCGGCGGAGGCGGTGAAGCTCATACAGTCGACGAGGATCAGGAAGGTGAAGCTGTTCAGCGTGGAGCCCGAGATCCTGCGAGCCATGGCGGGGACGGAGCTGGAGGTGATGCTGGGCATCGGGGACGATCAGATCAAGCCCCTCGCGTCGAGCTTGGCCTCTGCGCAGAGCTTCGTCGAGGCCCATGTCAAGCCCTTCTTCCCCTCCACCAAGATCTCCTCCCTGTCGCTCGGGAACGAGGTCCTGTCCTCGTCGAGGGACGGGGAGACGATCTACGACCTCCCCATCGCGATGGAGAATCTCCACGCAGCTTGCGAGCTCGCGGGGATGCCCGGCATCAAGATCACCACCCCTCATTCCATGGGTCTCCTGCAGAGCTCGGTATGTTGCTCCTGATCTCCATAGCTCCAAAAGATTCAGAGAGAGAGAGAGACAGACAGAGAGAGAGAGAGAGAGAGAGAGAGAGCTTTCTACATGCATTCCACTGCACTGATTTCCTGTGATGGAGAGAGATTCTTGCTTTGCTGCAATGCATTCCACTGCACTGATTTCCTGTGATGGAGAGAGATTCTTGCTTTGCTGCAATGCATTCCACTGCACTGATTTCCTGTGATGGAGAGAGATTATTGCTTTGCTGCAATGCATTCCACTGCACTGATTCATGATGGAGAGAGATTCTTGCTTTCCTGCAGTGCATTCCACTGTACTGATTCCACTGCACTGATTTCATGATGGAGAGAGCTTCTTGCTTTGCTGCAATGCATTCCACTGCACTGATTTCATTATGGAGAGAGCTTCTTGCTTTGCTGCAATGCATTCCACTGCACTGATTCATGATGGAGAGAGCTTCTTGCTTTGCTACAAAGCATTCCAGTGCACTGATTCATGATGGAGAGAGATTCTTGTTTTGCTAGAATGCATTCCACTGCACTGATTTCATGATGGAGAGAGCTTCTTGCTTTGCTGCAATGCATTCCAGTGCACTGATTCATGATGGATAGAGCTTCTTGCTTTGCTGCAATGCATTCCAGTGCACTGATTCATGATGGAGAGAGCTTCTTGCTTTGCTGCAATGCATTCCAGTGCACTGATTCATGATGGAGAGAGCTTCTTGCTTTGCTGCAATGCATTCCAGTGCACTGATTCATGATGGATAGAGATTCTTGCTTTGCTGCAATGCATTCCAGTGCACTGATTTCATGATGGATAGAGATTCTTGCTTTGCTACAATGCATTCCAGTGCACTGATTTCATGATGGAGAGAGATTCTTGCTTTGCTACAATGCATTTCACTGCACTGATTTCATGATGGAGAGAGCTTCTTGCTTACTACAATGCATTCCACTGCACTGATTTCATGATGGAGAGAGCTTCTTGCTTGCTACAATGCATTCTACTGCACTGCTTTCATGATGGAGAGAGCTTCTTGCTTGCTACAATGCATTCCACTGCACTGATTCATATGATGGAGAGAGCTTCTTGCTACAGTACCGATTTCCCGTGATGGAGGGAGCTTCTTGCCACACTGCATATTCCACGTCCACTGTACTGATTCCGCAATGGAGAGCTTCTTGCTACAATGCAATCCACTGCCACTGCACTGGTTCACTATGATGGAAAGAATTCTAGCTACAATGCATTCCACACTGAGCTGACTGATTCCATGATGATGGAGAGCTTCTTGCTACAATGCAATCCACTGCCACTGCACTGGTTCATGATGATGGAGAGAATTCTAGCTACAATGCATTCCACTGAGCTGACTGATTCCATGATGATGGAGAGCTTCTTGCTACAATGCATTCCACTGTACCAATTCCATGAGGATGGAGAGCTTCTTGCTACAATGCAATCCACTGCCACTGCACTGGTTCACGATGATGGAGAGAGTTTCTGGCTACAAATGCATTCCACTGCCACTGCACTGATTCACGATGACGGGGAGAATTCGTGCTGCGACGATGCATTTCCACTGAGCTGACCGCTTCCATGATGATGACGATGATGATGATGGAGAGAGGTTCTTACTAATACAATGCATTCTACTGCACTGACTGTTTCATGATGATGGAGAAAGCTCCTTGCTACAAATGCATTCTGCTGCACTGACTGTTTCATGATGATGGAGAGAGCTTCCTGCTACAAATGCATTCCACTACCACTGCACTGATTCCATCGATGATCATGGAGAAAGCTTCTTGCTACAGATGCATTCCATTGCACCCGACTGATTCCATGATGATGGAGAGAGAGAGAGAGAGAGAGAGAGAGAGAGAGAGAGAGAGAGAGAGCTCATCAGAGATTAATTCTTGCTTCCTCCAGGTTCCGCCTTCGAATGGGACCTTCGGCGAGGGGCCGATCGCCATCCTGAGGCCCATCCTCTCCTTCCTCGCGAGGACGGGCTCCCCATACCTGACAAACGCTTACCCCTTCTTCGGCTACCTCGCAAACCCTAACTCCACAAATCTTGAATATGCCCTGTTTGGAGGAGGAGTTGCTCGCTACGATCCCATCACCAAGCTCTCCTACACCAACATGTTCGATGCGCAGATCGACGCCATCTACGCCGCCATAGCTCGGCTAGGGTTCCACAACATCAGCGTGGCGGTGGGTGAGACCGGGTGGCCCTCGCAGGGAGATCGTTACGAGCCTGGAGTCGGGCTCCGCAATGCCCAGATCTTCAACTCCCACATCGTCAAGCGCTGCCTCTCGAGGTCTGGAACCCCGCTCAAGCCCCACGTCCCCGTTGATACCTACATCTTTGCGCTCTTCAACGAGAATCTCAAGCCCGGGGCTGCCTCCGAGAAGCACTATGGCCTCTTCAACCCCGACATGACGCCCGTCTACGATTGCGGCATCATGAAGGTAGAGTAGAGTAGAGTAGAGTAGAGTAGAATTGCCATAAAAAAAGCTCTGTTGTTGCCGATCCCTTCTGTTTTGCAATACATGTGTTGTATGAATGATTATGGGATGTGCTAGCTAGCGCACACCCTTTGATCATGCACCGTTTGATCCTGAACCCTGTGTGCATGTGTATGTTGGCACAAAGCAAAGTTTTCTGCTGTCTCTGCAACAGCAGGATCTTTCTTCATGATGGTGTGTCTCAGGCTGATCTGATCCAAAGGGGGCATCATTCATCCATCCCCTCCACAGCTACACAAACGGAAAAACGGCATGTGGATGAATGAATCTCTGTTTCCCCCCCTTTCTTGTATGCACAATCCAGATGTTTTGTAAGATTATATAGATGTGTGATAGATAGCAGTCCCTCTTGATCCTGAACCTGTGTGTATGTTCTATGTGGGCACAAGCAAAAGTTTTGTGCTGTCTCTGTAACAGCTTTGATCTTTCTTCTTCATGATGGTGTGTGATGCATGGAACTTAGGCTGCTTCAAAGGGAGCTTCATCATCATCATCATCATCATCATCATCATCCCCTCCTGCGTTCGGCTTGAAAGCTCGGAGCAGCAAATGGTGTGTTGCGAAGCCGGGGGTTTCCAATCCACAGCTGCAGGCCATATTGAGCTGGACATGCCAACAACCCGGCGTCGACTGTGCATCGATCCAACGCGACCAACCCTGTTTCCAGCCCAACAGCCTCAGCTCCCATGCCTCCTTTGTCATGAACAGCTACTACCAGAGCCAGGGCAGACACCCATGGAATTGTGATTTCTCAGGCAGTGGAGTGGTGGTGTACAAAGATCCAAGTAAGTTTAGGAGTTGCATTCTGAGCTTGCTTCCTTCGAAACGGCTCCGTAAACAAACATGCCGCCGACGGCTGGCGCTGAAGATTCCCCTCTCTCTGATCTGTCATCATTTTTGTTGCAGGTTATGCCTCCTGTAAGTACAAGACATACTGACACAAAGAGGAAAGGAGAAAGGAGCTCTGTTGCTGCTTCTGCTTCCTTCCATTCTACTACTTTATGATCAATTTTGTTTCCTGATAAGAGAGCTTTCACCAACCAACCCATGTGCTTCCTTCTTTCCCCCTTTTTCTGTGTAAAAAAAAAACGAAAAACAGGAAATCCTCCCCCATTTAAATAAAAGAGATCACCATGCCATCTGGCTAAGAAGATATGTGTATAACTTCCATGTGTGAAGGTGACCGTTAGGAAAGAAAGAATTTTTAATGCAAGATGTGTATAACTTCCATGTGTGAAGGTCACAAAAGAAGGATTGGGTACATGCCATCTCTTCTGCTATCCGTATCGGCAGATGTGGGCACAAATGCAACTCTTGATTCCTCAGAGAAGATCAGCTGGAAGCATTTCCTCGCACAAATGGTTCAAAACAAGTAGAATAATTGGAGGGATTGTTGTAATAAGGGAGCCAGTGTTTGGATCAATAGTTCCATTCGTCATTTGACAGTTTGCCCCATGATTTCTACATCATATCATCACGGTTGATGAATGTATAAGTACTTCTACCAACATCCCCAAAAATGGAGTGAACTAGGTCACATTTGATGCGATATCAACTAGAATACATAAAAAAAAGCATCGCATAATTTTGGAAATGTTAATCATGCATGTTATGTCAAGAATGGTAATGATATCAAGGTGAGAATTGAAATAATATATATACTCTCACGCTTGATCTCTTCATTACATGGATGTAAGTAAGTAAGCCTTGTGTTGATATTAGCAAAGAGACTGACTGGAAGCAAGCAATCCAATGTGCTGGTGGACAGAAGACAATAAATCCAATGCTGGTTTCGACTCTTTCCTTGAAAGAACAAGTTTGGGATTAAGAGCAAACAGAAAGCTCTCCTGCCACTATTAAGGAGGCTTCCATTTCAGTTGCAAATACCCCTTTGTACGAACGCTTATCTGCTTCAAATCAATTGAAGAATCAATATTTTATTTACAGCCATGCTCCAGCCCAGCTACCAATTGAATTAGCAAGCCCATTCTCTTCTGCACTATATGCTTCACTCATGTAAAATGGTACGATTTTAGGTCTCCAAATCAGAGTTCTTTTCATGAGCTGTGTGTCTTTCTTTGCCCCAAGTAACTGATATTTGAATCATGAGCTTGGCTTTTCTCAGTTGTTGACAAGAAAAATGCCTACCTCTGTAAGTTCTGTTTCTGCCTTGCCAATCTCAAAAATCTCGCGGCATCATCTAACCTGTCAGCCTTTTCATAAATCTTCCCCATGTGTTCATACAAATCGCACTCCAAGATACTACCCTGTTGCTCCAACATCTCACACAACGCTTCAGCTCCTCGTATGTTTTCGAGATCGCCATACACGGACATCATCTGCAAATGAACGCTATCATCAAAGACGCATCCCTTAGCTTGTAAGCCCTTATAGAGATTTTCGGCTTCGGGAAGCAACTTCAGTTGACCATAAGCACATAGCAACACTACGCAAGTCCTTGAATCAGGGAGGTATCCTTTGGTGGTCATGATCCCATACACTTCCACTGCGTGTTTCGCTCTATGATTGTTAAAGTAGACTTCAATCATGCTTTTGAAGGCAGAAATATCAAGGGATTCTCCACCTTCTTCCAGAGCCCTTTTAAAAAGCCGTGACGCCTCTTCTACCTTCCCGGCCTTTGCCAATATGTTAATGGCTGCCGTCCTAGAGATACATTCAGATTGCTTCAACTCTTCAAGGAGGCGTCGAGCATGAGCGACCAAACCTGCCATCTCATATACGATGATCATCGTCTGATAAAGGATCTCATCCATCTGGAAATGTGCAGATCGGAGGTTCTGAAAGAGCACGATAGCTTTTTCAAACTTCCCAGCCTTTCCATAGGATGTGAGCAAAGTAGAGTAAGTGATGGCATTGGGCTTGATCCCACTCTCCTGCATTTTGAGTATCGATTTCGCAGCCGCATCGAACTCGAATGCTTGGCCATGAATGGCAACCACGGTGTTGTAAGTGATTACATTGGGTTGTATATCCTTCTGACCTTGCATGTATCGGAAAAGATGAAGTGCTTGCCCTTTGAGGCCAGCCAATCCATAGACATTCAAGAGTGTGTTATACGTCACAACACTCCTCGCGATTCTCATCGAATCCATACTCCAAAACAGATGTTCCGCCTCATTTACCATCTCTAACTTCCCATACACATTGATCATCATGTTACACGTGGTCAGATCGACGGCACACCCGGCATCTTTCATCTGTGAGAATACCTCTTCAGCTTCTTTGAATTTCCCAGCCTCTGAATATACGTTTATAAGCGTGCTGTAGCTAACCGTGTCAGGTGCCAATCCATTTGCATGCATTTCAGAGAACAAACCCAGCGCTTCCCGAAAAAGTTTCGCCTTGCCGAAGAAATTGATCATGGAGTTGTAAATGATGAGATCAGGCTGGATGCCATCCGATTTCAGCCGATAGAAGAGTGCCATAGCTTTGCTGAAATTGCCATGTTTCCCAGCCAAATCAATAAGAGTGCTGTACGTGATGAGATCGGGCGAAATCCCGGCTTTCTCCATCTTCTCAAGCCATGACAGGGCTTCATCCAGCTTGCCTGCCTTCCCAAAATGACTAATCAGGGTTGCAAAGGTGTACCTGTCAGGGGACAGATTCAAGCCGACCATTTCGTCGTACAGGCCGCCTGCAAGGGCCCATCTCCTCTCTTTCAGCACGTTCCGCAGCATGATGTTGTAGCCGTAGATGGAAGGCCGGAAGCCGGCTTCCTCGATCATCCAGTCGTGGAGGGCGAGGGCGCGCTGCCAATCCGTCTCTTTGCTGAGCAGCGTGTTCATGAGGCGGAAGGAGATCTTGCCTTTCCAAGGGCCCATGGTTTCCTGGAGCTCCGAGGGGGAGGAGGTGCGGCGGAGGTCCAGGAGGATGTGGTCGATGTTGATGGAGTGGTCGGGAAGCTTCTTCTTGTTGGGCGGGGCGATGGCGGAGGTGCTCCTCCTCCTCCTCCATGTTGTTGTTGCTGCTGTTGTTCTCAGACAAGAAGAAGAAGAGGAAGAAGAAGAGGATGAGGAAGAAGAAGAAGGAGAAGGAGAAGAAGGAGAAGAAGAAACAGGGGAAGCACAGAGAGCCATGGCCATGGAGGAGGAGGAGGATGATGATGATGATGGTGATGATGGTGATGATGGTACAAAAGAACAAGAAGAAGGGGAAAGAGCAAAGGCCACAGATTGGGATCACTTCCACATAACACATGGTTTAGGGTTTTAGGGTTTAGGGTTTAGGGTTTTAGTGGTTTTAGGGTTTTAGGGTTTTAGGGTTTTAGGGTTTAGGGTTTAGGGTTTTAGGGGTTTTAGGGTTTTAGTGTGCAGGGTTCGATTCGGATCCGTCTCTCCAACCCATAGATTCGTCATGCTTTGCTGCTGAGGGAAGATCGCTCGCTCTGCTCGATGTTTCAGCCCTTCTCGGCTCCCCGATCAGATCCGCGCCGCTCGTAACAGCAGCGCCGGATTCGACCTGAAATGCTGGGGCCACCGAAACCACCATCGACCGATCTGGGTCGAGAGATCGAAGCCCCGAAGCGGTTCAAGTCAGGGGTTTGGAGTTGGGGGGGGTTTATAGGTTCAAGGTTGAGTTTAGGTAGGGTTTCAAGGTTTATGGATAGAATTAGGGTCGGGGAACATTCAAAGATTCTGACCCTCACTTGCGAATAAGGTCTTTCTTGTGTTCAAATCCAGCCTCGAGCTGCATCGGAAGAGGTCAGGCCACCGAAGCCGCGATTGCCCGATTCCGGGTCAGGATGGAAAAACCCTGAGAGGTTTAGGGTTTAGGGTTCAAGGGGTTTAGGATTTAGGGTTCCAGGTTTAGGGTTTGTGAGTAGGCCTAGAATCTCATAAAAGATTCCGACCTCCGTCGCGGATAAGGTCCTGCAGATCGGATCCGGCCTCAGCGATGTCAGGCCACCGAAACCGGCCATGGACCGATTCTAGATCGAGATCGAAAGCCCTAAGAGGAGGTTTAGGGTTTTAGGGTTTTAGGGTTTAGGGTTTTGTTAGGGTTTTGTTAGGGCTTTTTTAGGGTTTAGGGTTTATGCATAGGCCTTCTGGAATCTCGGAAGATTCTCTTGACATTCTTGGATAAAAGGTCTTGTGTTCGAATCCGGGCTTCATCTGCTCCAAGGCCATGAGCGGCTATGAGTTCCCCTGTTCCAGCCTCGAGCTCTTTGGACGCCATCGCCAGCGCATTCCTCAGCTGCCGCGTGAACGAAGACCTCCCTCGAGCCAAGCTCCTCCATCTCCACCTCTGCGCTCTCGGCTTGGAAGCTCACCCATCTCTGGGGAACCATCTGGTCCCCTTGCTCGCGGTGTGCGGCGCCTTGCCTTCCGCCCACCAAGCTTTCCGCAAGCTAGAGCTCGCCAATGCCCATTCCTGGACCTCTCTGGTGCAAGGATATGCGAGATCCGGCGACCTCGAGCATGCCCTTCGCCTCCATGACCGTATGCAGCGCGACGATGAAGCGCCGCCCCCGAATCGGCACACGTTCCTTGCTTTGCTCAAGGCCTGCATTTCGCTGTGTCGGCCCGAATGCGGGCGGGAATTGCACTCGGCTGCTGTGGTGGAAGATCTTCTCTCGGATCGGTACGTCGCCCACATGCTGATCGATTTGTACGCGAAATTCGGCTTTCTTGTCGACTCTCGCGATGTTTTCGAGGAGCTCAATGAAGGATGCCGCGATGTTGTGGCGTGGAGCGCTCTAATGAGCGGGTACGCCGAACATGGTCCCTACGACAAGGCACTCGAATGCCTCGAAATGATGAGATCTGAGGATATTCAGCCGAATTCGTTCACGTTTGTTGCTGCTTTGAGAGCTTGCTGTGCACTAGGGAGCCTCAGAGAGGCACGAGAAATCCACAGTGAGATTGTCGTCAAGGGATTTGACAAAGACACGTTCATTGCCAACGGTCTGATCGATCTGTATGGCTCTTGCAGCTTGATTGAGGAGGCTGAAGTGGTTTTTGATGGGATGGTGGGTAGAGATGTCGTCTCCTGGAATGCCTTGATCGGAGGCTACGTAAATGAAGAGCTCGATGAAGACGCTCTGCTCGGCTTTCGAGAAATGCAAGCAGAGAGTATAAATCCGGTTTCGGTTACTTTTACTTCCCTCTTGAAAGCTTGCAGGAGCAAAGGATCCATCGAGAGCATTCATGAACTGCACTCCGAGATTTTAAAAAGAGGATATGAAAATGTGGAAGCTATCGGCAATGGTTTGGTGGGAACATATGCTAAGGTCGGATTGCTGCATGAATCAAAGGACATGCTGGATCGGTTGCAAATGAAGGATTCATTGCCGTGGAACTCATTGATGTTGGGCTATGTTGAACATGGCGAATTCACACAAGTATTGAATTGCTTTCAGAAAATGCACCAGGAAGGTGTATACCCAGATTCTGTAAGCATCATCTCCATCCTCAACACCTGTAGTCATATCAAAGACATAGACAGAGGTCGTAGATTACACGCTGAAATCATCAAAAAGGGGTCACATCAAGATCCATTTCTTGGAAACGCTTTGATAGATATGTATGCAAAAACTGGTTTTGTTACAGATGCAGAGAAAGTATTTAATGAGCTAGAGTGCCGAGATATAGTCTCTTGGAATTCCTTGCTCACAGGGTATACAGAACATGGCTGTTGTGAAGAAGCAATAGAATGTTTGGAGCATATGAAGATGGAAAAGGTGACTCCTAATTTTGTCACATTGTCTTGTATTTTGAGGGCATGTGGGAGTGTAAGATCTGTAAAAGTGGGCCAAAGCATCCATTTGGAATTAACGAAGAAAGGTTCAGAGAGGGAACCTTTGGTTAACAGTAGTTTGATTGATATGTATGCCAAATTTGGCTGGATGTCAGAAGCTCAAGATATCTTTGACAAATTAGCCGACCACAATTTGGTGTCTTGGACCTCGCTGTTTGCTGGTTATGCTAACAATGGGTTCTGTGACCATGCGTTCATCTCTTTCCAACGAATGCAATCAGAAGGTATTGTTCCGGATATCACTTCATGGACCATCATTGTTTCAGGATATGTCGAGCACGGAGAACCCACAACAGCAATCAATCTCTATGCCCAACTACAAGAACAAGGTTTATTGCCAAACAGTTCAATGTCTGCTAGCATCATGAAAGCATGCGAGAACATGACAGCCTTGGATTTAGGAAAGAGAATGGATGTAGCGGTCTCTTCGCATTCATCTAAGGTTGATGATTTTAACTTTGCTCCAGCACTGATAAACATGCATGGCAAGTGTGGGAATATGTTAGATTGTGAATCCATTTTCGCGACGGTGGCTTCAAACAATCCTTTAATCTGGAACAATCTGATCACAGCATATGCTCAGCTAGGAGATTATGAGCATGTATTTAACTTGATCAGAAAAGCTGAAGGCAAAGGTATACAGCCCGATGAAATTACATTTCTCAGCATTCTTTCGGTGTGCAGCTATGCTGGCCTACTCTATATGGGGAAAAAATGTTTCAATTCCATGACCTGGGAGTACGGCATCGAGAAGAACCTCAAGCATTACACATGCATGATCGATTTGTTGGCACATTCAGGTCAACTTATGGAGGCATTGGAATTGATGAACATAATGCCTTTTCAACCTGATTATGCCATGCTGTGTACTTTCCTGAGTGCTTGCAGGAGATGGCATAAAGTGAGCCTCGGGGAGTGGATTGTTCGTGCTATCGATAGGCTGGAACCAAGGCAGGATGGAGCTTATCTGCTGATGTATAATATTTATATGGATGCTCAGATGCAAAATGATGCAGGGCCATTGCAAGAGATTCGTGAACCGTAGGAACTAAAACCACCATGCCGCCGCTCAAAATTATGTACGCAGGGCTCAAAGCTTCCAGGACAGACCAGATGGAAAAATGGGTCTGACAGTAATTAGAATCACCCAGATGCAATAAGATGTGGGAGGTGTATGATCTGGTTGTACACAAAATGATGCAAAGCAAAAGCATCCCAAGCTAGTCAACCAACAGCCCTGAGCTGCTGAAGTAACTCTGTATTATTACATTCTTTGTCCCAAGATTACTGATGTAAATAGAAATCATAATCAATGTCCACCAGCTAGCCTTTGGAGAACCAGAACTTTGCAAAAGATTTCGGAGATGAACATCTGAATTACACTGCATTTGAGTTCGAAATCTTTGATTTCCGATTTCATGTATCATGCAAACTCATCCATGCGGAGACTACATGGCTACCAGTGCACAAGAGATTTGGACACAATAACGTACAAGGACCTCAAATACAATCCAGAACATGCATACAAAGTTCTTGATCGGTGAATAAGTTTCTTCAAGACGGCATCCGTTTCAACGGATATGATCTTTCAAATTAAGAAGTAAAAAAAATAAAAGTACAGTAACAATTCCAGGAGAGGATGAAGGTTACTACCTGTATATTCTTTTGACATTCAGATTCTCCCATTGATTTCCCAGACAGGCAGAGAAAGGGTAAATAATTTGATAAAATGCTATTCTTCTTTTAATTAGTACCTCGCTGAATTTCCTAGCCTCAAAAACTGTAATGATCTACATAAATATTGGACATAAGTACATATGATCCAGAATGGTTCTCATCTAGACCCATAGCAAACTCGAACATCTCTTCTCCAAGTTCCAGATTTCCACGCCTTCTGCAAGCACCCAACATCGCTCGTAACAGCACAAGGTCTGGCTGGAAAGGCATTTCTTCTAGCACTAGAACTGCATCTTGCAGATGGCCTGCCCTTCCCAGAAGATCAACAATGCATGTGTGATGTTTTATGTTTGGAATAATGTTGAACTTGGTCATCATCGTATCAAAGGAAATCAGGCTTTCCACTAGCATGCATGCGTGAGCACATACAACAAGAACATTGCTAAATGTCTCTGCATCTGGTCGTATGCCTGCTTCCACCATATTCTCAAGAAATGAGAAGACGAGTATGGTCTCTCCTTGAATAGCGAATCCTACGATCAGCGCATTCCATGCCGAAAGTGGTTTCGGAGACATTGAATCAAATAATTTTATGGCATCACACATGCTCCCAGATTTGCTGTACATCTCCAGGAGAGAAACTACCACGCCTGGTTCGACATAATCAATGATGCTGGATATTCTTTTTCCAGCTTCTAGGGCAACTGTAACCTTGCATGCTCTTACAATATTCATATGAGCAGCAGAATCTGGTGCAAACCCCTCTTCCTGCATCCGAGAGAAGAGTTCAAAGACTTGTACGCATTCGTTGACATCCATATATCCAGAAATAACAATATTCCACACAACAGCATCAGGATATACACCCTTTGATTGCATGTCATAGAAGAAATCCAATGCTTCCTGAACATGTCCGCATTCTGCATACCCTCCTATCAGTGATGTCCAGGAAATCAAATCCTGCGTTGGAAGCTTGTCGAAGACCTCCTGTAACTCGGCAAGCATGCCACATTTTGCATACATGTCTACAAGAGCATTGCCCAAGTAAACGTCCTCCTCAAATCCTTTTTTTGTTAGGGCAGAATGAAAATTCTGGCCCTCATCAATCACTCCCAAACTGCCGCAAGCTTGAAGGCAATAGATATAGGTTCTCACATCTGGGGAAAAACCTCTTTCTTGCATTTCCTCTAAACATAGAAGAGCTTCTTTACCAAGTCCCAGTTCAGTATAGCCTCCAATAAGTGCTGTCCATGATATCACATCTTGCACCGGAAGTGTCTCAAATATTTCACAAGCCTCTAGAAGTGGGCCACATTTAGCATACATGGTCATTAAAGCACTTCCAATGTAAGAATCCTTTTCGAAGCCCATCTTGATTATCATAGCATGAATTTCATGGCCCCCACCAAAGGTTCCATCCCTTGAAGCTTTCAAGATAGACACGAAAGTCACTACATTTGGTGCTATACCTTCTCTTTGCATACATTCAAAACAACTTCGTACTTCTCCATCGAGCCCTTCTTCTGCATAACCTGAAATCAAAGCAGTCCATGATATTACCTCATGAGACAGTTGCTCATCAAACACATCACGTGCTTCTGTTAGAAGGCCAGCCTTGGCATATACGTTAACCAGTGCACTGCTCACACAAGGCACTCCTTCTAAACCCTCTCTAACGATCACGGCATGTAGTTCTTGGGCAGTCTTAATAGAACGAATTTCACACGAAGCTTGAAGAGAAGAAACGAATGTTCCATGGCCTGGATTTATGCCCTCGTATTGCATTTGCTCCAAGCAAGCAAGTGCTTCCTTAATAAAGCCTTGATCAGCATATCCAGATATCAATGCATTAAAAGAGACAGCATCCCTCACAACAAGCCTATCAAATACGTCCTGAGATTCTTGAAGCGAACCACATTGTGCATACAAATCCACTAATGTGCTATAAGCAAAAAGGTTCTCTTGATAACCCTTTATAATCATCTCGGCATGTAATTCTCTGCCTTTATGAATGGCTCGTATTATATGGCACGCTTTCAATGCAGAAGAAAGTGTAACAAAGTCTGGTGATACACCATCAGCTTGCATCTGGCAGAGGCACTTCAGAGCTTCTTCACCATACCCATTTGCTGAGTATCCGGCAATAAGAGCATTCCATGAAACTACATCACGTTCTGGTAGTTTGTCAAACACTCTAAGTGAGTCCTCAAATGACCCACTTTTCGAGTACATGTCCACCAGTGTGTTACCGACAAAGAATTCGCCATCAAATCCTCTTTGTGTGATCTCAGTGTGGAACCTCTGTCCCTCTTCTAAGACCCCTACTGTAGAACAAGCTTGTAAGATCCGGACGAATGTAGCTGTGTTTGGAGATACACCATCCTTTTGCATTTCTTGCAAAGACATCAACACTTTATCAGCATTGTCATATTCGGCATAGCCTGAAATGAGGGCATTCCACGACACGAGATCTCTAACTGGAAGCTGATCAAACACTGCTTGTGCTTCTTCAAGAAAACTGCACTTTGCATACATATCTACCAGGGTGTTACCAATGAAAATATCCCTTTCAAATTCTTTTTTGATCACCTCGGCGTGTATGTCCGACCCATAATCTATTGCTCCAATGTTGCTACAAGCTTTTAACCCACAAAGTAAGGTAGTAGCATCCGGTAGCATTCCTTCCCCTTTCATTCTTGTCAAGCATAATATAGCTTCTTTGCCAAACCCATTATCAGTAAATCCAGTAATCAATGCATTCCAAGATACGACATCTCGAACAACTAGCCCATTAAAAACATCTTGTGATTCAAGCAAGGCACCACATTTCGCATACATGTCCACAATTCCATTTCCAATAAAGCCATTGAAATCGAACCCATGCAAGACCACCTCGCTGTGGATTTGATGACCACGTCTTCTGCAATTAAGCTTAATGCATGCTTTAAGCAAAACAAGAAATGTATACTCACTTGGATACACGAAGTTATCTTGCATTTTCTGATAAAGGAAAAGGCCATGTTCTGGTTCTCCTCGATCGACGTAACCATGAATGAGAGAAGTCCAGGAGACTTCATTTGGGCGAGAAAGCTTAAGGAAAGCTTGTTGGGCATCAGGAAGATTCCCACAGTCAACAAGGGCCGGGACCAAGTAGTTGCCAACAATATCATGCGATTCCAGGCCGTTCTCTTTGATTTGGTTATGAAAGAGCTGGGCAGCTTGCAGGTCCTTGGCTTTTCTGCATTTCTGTAGGGAACGCACGAAATCATCAACGGAATGCGATCGGGCCATCCATGCTTAGTCCACCTGGGAGAAGGGGTGCACCGTGCTGCAATATAGAAATGGCAAGTTCTAAAATTCAAAGATGTTGTGCCCCCTCCGTTCTGAATTGTGACGAGTTTCTCACAAAACATAAAGCGTTCCAAAAGTGCGTCCTCCAATTTGGATTCTTCCCATGTCTATAGATTTCAATCAATCACTCTGATCTTGGTTTGCTCCATTCCAGAATCGTGTCCGGTGTTATTTGCAGAGCTTCTAGAGATGACAAAAAGATGGGTCTGGAATCGCCAATCCTTGCTAAGAGATGCTCCATATCTTCATAAAATGATGAAATCCATCAAGAACCTTGCATATAACCTCAATCCACAACATACCTTGAGAGATGTCATCATGTAAGTTGGGATACAGCAAGGGACTATGAATACTGTCAATGAAACAAACATCAATGGAGAACATAACCAAGCCAGAATTCTCAATTAAGAAAAGCATCACATCCGTTTCCGCTATACACATGATGTGTGCACTGTTATTGCCTCAAATGTATGGATCAGTAGCATGTGCTCATCCAATCCAGCACATAGACCACTTCAGAGCAACTCGTCTAATCATGAAGTACAATATGTTTTGATGCAGAGATCAATCAGGATGGTCGGATTCACTCTCTTGTCATCATGTTCCGATTTTGTAAACATATTGCTGTACTATATAGATGGAAGTCCATGTTTTACAACATATAGAGAGCACATGTGTGACAAGGGAGAAACCAACGTCACTCGATGCCCTTCACAGATTTTACCGTAGCCTATATATAGAGAGTATATGTGTATATACTCATGGGAGCTAAGGAACCAGTCATGTCACTTGGAGCCCTTCACAGGTTTTGATGGCTTGAGATTAGCCTTAGGGTCATCTTCATTGCCTCTCATTCTCTTCAAGGATTGGAAGAGAGAACTCCCACCAGTAGAATCTACATCTGAAGAAGAAGGTTTTGCAAATGGATTAGATGATGGAGTTTTGGCAAATGGATTAGATGATGGAGTTTTGGCAAATGGATTATTAGATCTTGGATTGGGGGTTATTTCTATGGAAGAATGGGCAGCACTTTCTTCAGCATCCACAGCATTGCCTTCACTGCTGCTACTTCTCATCTCCTGCTTTTCTTTGGTAGATTCATTCTTCGACGCATCGTCACGAACCTCTTGTTGCATCACAGTAGTATTGTTCCTCACTGGTAATGCAAACTCTGTTCTTGTCGTAGCAACATCAAGCTGTTTCTCTATCTTTGACTCCTTGCTAGATTGAGCTGAAAAACGACTGAGGCCTCCTGATCCATTCAAATCAGTTTGCTCTTGTTTAGTTTGAGATGACTCTCTGGCCATCTTTTCCTGCAGAAGTACAGTATCATCCATTGTTCAAAAGCAAAGAAAACGAAGCATCTAAAACGTTTGCAATGTTTGGATCCATTGATATGCATGATTCAGGTTCGTTTCTTTTTTATCACCTCATAAAGCGCACTGAGACGTTCTGCAAGAGCAGGTAATTTCATGGCACTGACAAGCTTGATGGCACCTTTCCAAGACTTGTCTAGAGTGAGTTTTTTGGTAAGCTCTTCCACTTTCAAGAGCTTGTCACCTAAATTAGTCACCCAATTAATGGCATGAAAAAAGAGCATTTACAACAGAATTGAAAGAGAAATTCAGCATTCAACCTTTGCAAGCTGTGGCAATAAGACGCAGTATATGACGATCCAGGCTTGCTTCCAATTTCAAGATCTCTTCCTCTTGCTCGTCCTCATCAAAGGTTGTGTCCTCTATCATCTGTAAGACAAACGATGCATGAGTATCTCTTTTCTTACCAAGAAAGGTTACGCCTTCTTGTATATGACTGATTACATGCCAACCTGTGCAAGTTGCAAGTTTCCTAGGAGGAGCTCATTTTCTAACTCTTCGGCTCCCAAGTCCGAGTGCACAAGCGGCAAAGACAGCTTAAAGAGGCTCAAGATGGGCTTCGGTGTTACCTATTGAACCTTATCAAAATCTTTATGAGTATGATGTGCATCAAGGCTTTGCATCTATGGGTGGAATTTCTTGCAGCATTTACCTGTGGTTGGTTATCAGGAAGGTTGCAGACCACACACATTACTTGAGTGGTATTCAGGCCAACCATCCAAATGCTCTCCTCTTCACTTTTTACTGCTTTGGAAGCACTTTGAAAATAGGAAGAATGCCATCAAATATCACCAATAAACACTTTGACTATCAATGCTAAATATAATTTAGTATCTAATACCTGAAAACAGGTATCCAACATCCACCATACTGTTTGCTATGAACCCGGAGAATTCCCTGAAAACAGACACTTGTAGGATAAACAACTTGTGAGGTAATAAAACCCACAAAAGTGATGTAAAAGAAGTGCAACAAAAGGGCATTTTATGCTAATGAAAGCAGGCCACAAAAACTATGGCAGCAGCAAATTACAACAAAAAAGAATATGTGACATATGGTTAGACGAATGAACAAAACGTGTACTCTAAAATATCCTTAACAAGGTACGCCTTATCCAATAAGCTTCCTATTATTGAGACAATCCCAGTTGGCACAACAGGACAGGTTTATGAACTTCAGGATACACAACAAAGAGGTTATCTGGATACCTTGGAATCATATGAGCTTAGAATTCCGGTCTCACTAAATCCCACCCATGTAAGATGAGAACCAGGAGATATTGGCATCCTTCCTTCAAGGACTTTTGTGTGTTCAGCAATGTTTAGGACCTTGAAACTGAGAGCCTGAAATATATCGACATAATGAGATGAATAAATTCTTTCCAAGGTGTTTCTATGTCTTGAGCGTTCGAGCATTAAAGTGGCACAAAAGCCCTTAAAACTTACCGGTTGGCCACATGGAAAAGGAGAACTCTGATGAGTGACAACTGCCAGAAACTCATGATGGCCAACCATGGCAAGTGCAGGACCATCGATAGATGTGACAAATATCTGCGATCAAAAAGTGCGACAAAAGTTCAAACTAGACAACACTATAGACCGTTCCATAATTAGCTTAAATCCCATCAAGATGATACCTGCAATCCACCCTCCGAGAATAGTCGAAGGTAGTTCTGGCTCGTTGATGCAGCCACCCAGCTGCTGCCAACAGCTACAGTTGTAACTTCCTCATCTGATAGAAGTCGAACTGACCACTAGCAAGAAAGTCACGAGCATTATGTGATTGCGTTATTCCCTTTTTCTATTTTCCCATTTAAGCTTACGGCATATGATTTGTGTATGTTTTATTCTAACCTCACTGTTGCTTGCCCAGCTACTGAATGGCCTGTAAAGAATCATGCTTGGGTTCTTTTCTCCCTTCCTTGGTGAGGCAAAGACACATCCCCCTTCACTCATTGCAGCCATTGTGAACCCAAAATAATCTGTCATTGACGGAATCCTGACACCTTTGCCAGTATCATGGAATTCTACCTAAAAGATCAACACGCTCCATTTATTCTTACTTTATCAATGAGTGCGTATACCACCAATATTCAAATTGGAAACAGCAATCTTGAGAATAATATCCAAAGAAACAACCTCCACGTGACAAAGCCCTTCGTTTTGGAAGCTGGTGATGTTCCCAATAACGTTGTAAGTAAGGAAGTGGCGTTTCCCTGAATCAGGCCGAGTTGAACAAGGTTGAAAAGCCTTTTGCATTTTGAGAAAACCAGCATTATGTGGGCTTGATTGCTGATTTGGAGGAAGAATTTCGGTTTCTTTAAGAGAAGAGTTCTGATGCTTATTGAGCTTGCGACCAGCATCCTTATCTTTGAACTTCTTGTGATGGCTCACATCCACAATGGGATCAAGATCTCTCTCATCTGAAGAGGGTTGGCTCTCATCTTCACTTACAATTTGTTCCTCATCATCACTGAACCGTAGAAGCTCCTCTCGGTCGATCACTGAAGGTGTGCTGGAATCATCACTAGGGAGAGTCATGTGACTAGGGATAACTGGATCCCATACTCCAAATTTACCATCGGAATCGATCAGAGCCAATCCATTTCCTTTGGGCTTCCATGCCAAGCTACATATCTGTGACTCAAACTTCTGGCAATCCATATCTTGCCGATTGTCAACATCCCATACGATGACCTGATTGTCACCAGCTGCTGTGGCAAGATATTTCCCGTTTGAAGACCAAGCCAAAAACCCAACAGTGGCAGAGTGGCCTCCTTTCAGGCTGAACACTTTCTCACCAGTATCTCTATCATACATGACCACATCAACGCCATCTTTTCTTCCAGGAACCGCAAGAACATCTCCTTTGGGATGCCAGGCTATCTCATTTCGGCTCGAGTTGCTGGAGCCAATATTGGGAGCCGCATGGTAGAGGGTGTGAACACGCTTACCTGACGAGAGGGACCAACACATTATGGTGCCATCAGTACCAGAAGATGCTAAGAAGTCATTGTTCGGATCGAAAGCTAAGCTAACAACAGGGGCATTGTGACCCTTGAAGACTCGGATGATCGAGCTGTCGATGGTGCTTATCAGCTTTATGCCATCATCCTCGCCAGCAGCTGCGAGCATAGAGCCAGTTGGGCTGAATGCGACAGAGTGGATAGGGAGAGTGAATCTGGTGACATTGCTCTGGAACTCGCCATCTGAGATGAAACAGAGATCCATGATTTTTGAGGTTCAGCATGGCATTAACAGTGCAAAATCATTACACGGTACGCCATTCTAGCCTCTGATTAGTCGGCCTGTCAGGGCATGACGAATGAAAGAGGATCGGGAGGCACTTTCAAAACCATTACGCTGTTCAACGGAGCATCTGATGGTTTGACAAATAGAGTACGAAAAGACAAAATCCTGCTTTTGTTAGCTACATACAATCAACGCGTAGGAAGAAGAAGAGCAAGACAGTGTAGGTCGAACAGTCTACAGAGAGAGAGAGAGGCAGAGAAACAAATTAGCGCTACTACGCACGGCACAGAAAATGAATCCAGCGCAAACGAGACCGGAATGAATGACGCGAGCAGAAGTAGGGCCTGGAAGATTCGAACCTGGGTAGGAATAGAGCTTGACAGAATGGTCGAGAGATCCGGAGGCGATGCTTCGGCCAGAGGGGGAGACGGCGACGGAGGTCACAGCGGAGCGATGATGCGAGAGGCGGAGAAGAGGGGGGGGCGAGGGCGAGGGCGAGGGCGAGGAAGAAGGGGGAGGGGAATGGAAGAGGAGATGCGCGTGGGAAGAGGCGACGACGAGGTTGCGGCCGTCGGCGTCCCAGGCGATGCAGCAGCGCCCGTCTCCGGGATCAGAAGGCGGATCTTCCTCTGCGTCGTGCAGGGGGATGGCCCTGCTTCCTCCTCGCCCGCCATAGCTTCCGCCTCGCGCCATAGCTCGCGATCTCTGCTCCTTCTTCTTCTTCTTCTTCTTCGTCTTCTTCTTCGTCTTCGTCTTGTTTTCTTCTTCTTCTTCTTCGTCTTCGTCTTCGTCTTCGTCTTCTTCCAAAAGCGGCGGGAAAATTCCAATCGCTTTCACACTTGGCGGACAGCTGGACATGGGTTTTCCTCCGGGTTTAGGGTTTAGGGTTTAGGGTTTAGGGTTTAGGGTTTTAGGGTTTCCAAGGCTCATGGTTCAGTGCTGATTTAGGGCTTGTGGTTTTAGGGTTTAGGTGTCGATGGGCTTGAGGTCGGCATTAGGGCTTTTGGGTTTTGGGTATAGGGTAATCGAGGGCTCGAGAGTCGACGAGCCTCATCGCCTGCATGATGTTAGACAGGCGAACCCCTTTGCTTCGTATTTTCCAGGGTTCATGGTTCGGTGTTTTTAGGGTTTGTGGTTTCGGGTTTCGGGTATCGAGGGGCTCGAGAGGTGACGCTTGGGTTTAGGGTGTCGAGGGGCTCGAGAGTCGGCGAGCTTCTCGTAGATCGTGAGGATTGTGCCCACTTCAAAGGGATATGCATATGCGGAATGAAGCTTGATAGGTGACCCTTTGCTGTGTGTTTTCTAGGGTTCATGGTTCAGTGTTCAGGGCTTGTGGTTTAGGGTTTATTAGAGTATCGAGAGGCTTGAGAGGCGACGTTAGGGTTTAGAGTTTAGGATTTAGGGTATCAAAGGGCTTGAGAGGCGATGTTAGGGTTTCGAGTTTAGGATTTTGGGTATCGAGGGGCTTGAGAGTCAACAAGCTTCGCAGTTTCTTCGATCGACGAGCCTTCTAACGAGAGCCTACATATGCAGAGCGAGGCTACTCAAGTGACCCCCTGTTGTGTATTTTCTTTGACACTTAGGTTAGATCTGTTTACGCTCCATACCGATGCCCCGATTATTAGGTGTGAATCCTAAACCATCTCCCATATTGACATTAATTAGTTAATGTCAAGAATGTGAGTGCTTTGCCCCTGTCTAGAAGCATCACTCGTTGGCATTTGAATGTATCTAATTAAAGCCAAATGCAATCCCACATCCAAACCACGAGGCTCTATGAAAGCCGGCCATTTGGCGGATCGGTTTTGGTGAAAAAAATCCATTGCCCAAAAAATGAACGTGCTAGCCGGACTCTCGACACACTGGATATGTTATGGGACATACAACCTTGTGAACCAATCTATAAGACTAATTTGAATAGTTTAAGGGTGGGACAAGGGGATAATCGATTATCTTATAGTCGGGACAAACTCATATGCTCGTTAAACACGTGTCAACACACCTAGTGCTCAGGAAGCCCTGGAAATTTGACTTATATAAAAGGGAAGTACCCATATATATCCTTTCACTACGACACCCTGAGATGCTTTGAAGATTGTGATGCTAGGTTCTTTGTCATCGGATGTGATACACAATAACTTTGAATGTGCAATTCGAGGTAATTATCTCTGGTATGCGACCCATACGGACCTTAGATTCGTCTTCCGCCCTTCGCTCGGGGATGCGATTGGTGTGGTTAATCACCCTTAATCCGTTTTCTCTTCGCTCGAATACACTGCTCGTCATTAGCAGACGCGTAATCGGATCGAGTGCATGCATTTCACGGTAAGCAGGCGATCGGGTCCGATGATCGCATTCTGAGAAACTGGAGTGGTCGATTGGTATGGCCAAAGATCACGTTTTGTGTCCGGTTCCAAAATCCGAGGCCTCGCATTTTGTCCGCCCAAATTTGTGTTCACATTTGTCCGCCCAAATATACGAATCTTCGGCGTACGGAATATGAATTCGCGTTCACATTTGTCCGCCCAAATCTACGAATCTCTGGCGTACGGAATATGAACCCAATATTAAAAAAAAAAAAGAGGCGGGAAATCAGTCCAACATTTTCGAATCTGAAATTTGAAAACGCGCAGAAGACGACGACGACGACGACGGAGACGACGACGTCGAAGGACGAGAAGCCGAGAGAAGAAGGCGATAGGAGAAGTAAAGGGACGGGATCCAACAGACAGAGCGCAGCAGGAGCAGAAGCAGAAGAATCGGAGCATTCGGAGAGGCACAGAAGGAGGAGGAAGTAGAAAGAATCAAGAAGCACGGAAGAAGAAGGAAGAATCAAGAAGCACGGAAGAAGAAGGAAGAATCAAGAAGCACGGAAGAAGAAGGAAGAAGCAAGAAGCACGGAAGAAGAAGGAAGAATCAAGAAGCACGGAAGAAGAGCTGTTCGTGCCCAGGAACAAACGAAGGATACCGATCTGATCAACCAGCAGCAGCAGCAGCAGCAGGAAGGAGTAAAAGAAGGGGAAAGGGTTTCCAATTTGGAGTGTTTGACCCGGGGATTGGTGGCATAGATAGTCGGTGCTGGTTCTCCTTCAGAGTTTCTGCAGGCATGCCTTCCAAGAAGGCAAGCAGAGGACGATCGGATGCAACTTCTGCCGCAGATTGCCCTTTCAAGCAAGATGCGCCAGAAAAAGTTGAGCTCAACCATGGCATTGCCGGTGAACCAGTCGTGAAACGGCGCAAAGGCCTTGGCGTTAGAGTGATTGGGGGTCGTATTTATGACTCGGTGAACGGGAAAACTTGCCATCAGGTCAGCTTTTGTCTATCGAATCTGGTTTTGATTTGGGACTGTGATGATGATGGTGATCATGATCACGATCATGAAAAACAAAAATCTAGTGCCCAATAATGCTATGTGAACGTTATAGCCTTTCAGGGTTTTCTGATATGCGTTTTCCGTCCTGTGTTTGTCTGATCAGTGCCGCCAGAAGGTGACTGATCCTATGGCACCATGCAAGTCTACATGGGGAGTAAAGATGTGCACACAGAATTTTTGTACCAAATGTCTTCTCAATAGGTAAGTGTACAAAAACCTAAGTCATAGACGCTGGAATCTGGACCATAATTCGTAACTCTAAACAATTATTGCAACCTGGCCTTTAATCGTTTTTGGTTGGTTGAAATACTTCTTGACGACAGCACACGTACATTTCGCATTTAAACCCTGTTCGTAGAGTGCTGTCTCCTGAAACTTGTAGAAAGTGATGCCATTTAAAATAGAACCTTTTAGTTTTCTCTGTCAAATGTTCTCAATGAACTGCACTCCAAAATGGGCCACAGTTTCCTTTCACATTTCAGTTTTGACTTCAACACTAAGATTTAGTGTTTATTCCGAGCAGATTGTGTATGCTTTTGGATCATTGATCTATGTTCATTTTCTGCGCTTTACATATTTCCATCCATATTCCTTACTAAAACCTATGCTATGAATGTACTTGGGTCTTGTTTGCCATGTACGCTATCTGCAGATATGGAGAACGGACAGAAGAGGTAAGCCAGCTTGATAATTGGAAATGCCCTAGATGTCGCGGTGATTGCAACTGTAGCATCTGCTTGTAAGTAACATGTGCGTTTCCATAGTTTCTTTCCTTTTGCCCATTTATTCTGAATTTTCATCTCTCTCTTCTTGTTCTATCCAGGAAGAAGCAAGGAAGAACACCCACAGGAATTCTTACACATGCTGCAAAGGCTACTGGTTTCAGTTCAGTTGCAGAGCTACTGAAGAAATGTCCAAATCTCAAAGCTGTGGGTTTCTGCTCTCCCCAAAGATTGTTTAACATACCTTGTTTCTCTATGATAAATTACAATTATCCAGTTTTTACTTGGAACAGGATAACAGGGCTTTGTTGGCTTTAAAGGTCTTGAAGAAAGAAGCTGTGAAATCAGAGCTTGGTATTGGGGAGCTACAAATTAAAGGTGTAGAAGGTCAAGGAGCTCATCAAATTCTATCAAAATCTGAAGTTTCTCACAGGGCAAAGAACAAGGTGAACAACATAACTATGACAGATGGTGAAAAGACTCAGAAAGACTCTAGACACGGTTCCACTGAGTTGGCTTCTTTGAATAGAAAGAAAGGCAGTAGAGCCATAAGATTGGCGATTGAGATTGATTTGAATGCAAGTCCAAAGAAAGAAGTGAATGAAAAGCTGCTGTTGGAAGCTAGCAAAGAAAATGAGCTAGTGAATAACCCGAGATCTGGAGGCAAAAAGACCTCGAATCAAGAAGGAAATGTGAACGAAAAGAAGAATACCAAGCTAAAGAACTTTTATTCTGACAGTAGCAAAATGAGCATTGATACATCCGAACCTGATCTTGATCCCAACAAGCATAAGGTTCCATCAAGGAAGCAACTGCAGGATATACAAGAATGTAATAATGAAGATCTCAAGTGTGAAAAGTCTAAAAATAACGCTGAGTTTGATGTGAAAGGGCCGAAGAAGAGGAGAAGGATAACTGGACTCCAGTTTGCTTTTTCAGAAGAAAAGATAGCTCTGCCTAATGGAGCATCACTATTGACAGTAGGCGGTGTGGATTTTCCGGCTGAGGCAATAGGTGCAGCACTTCAACTTATGGAGTTTTGTTCTGCCTTCAAATCAGTGAGTCTTGCTGCTGTGGTTTTGTTTTATCACAGAAAGGAGAATATGTAGATGTATTTTTGCCATCTAATGCCTTAAGTAGCACAGATGATTGAGATGTGCAGTAAGCTGTATATGCAGTTTTAGAACACACAAGGCTGGTCGAGTGGTTTTGACTGACATGTAAAATTATGAAAACTCAAGGGTATTGGATGTATGGAGCATGGTTTCTTGGAATCTGATAATTTAGCCAATAAGGTCTTGAATCTGAGAGTAAGAACGGGATTTCTCTATATCAAATTCCCCTAACTGATACTTATCCATAACATTTCCTTTGTCATTTCATAGCAGTACCGTACAAATGTTAAAAACAGACAGGAAAGGATGGATGCCAGCTGATATGCTTTTATGAGACGATGCTCCATATTCAATTTGGTTAGTTAAGAAGTAGGGGAAGGAATGAGTCTAGAGGGGCCTCAAATGTAATCTCATTTAGTCTGTTCTTTAACTTTAGTAATTAATACAAGTATTATTTAAGCTAATGTGGGTGCAACTAGGTTTAAAATTGGGTTTGCAAATGGGGATGGATAAAACATCAATATGGATCTGGGTATTACTTTGTTGAAGTGGGATGTTGCTGGAACATCTGAATGCCGGGATCTATATTTCAAAACGGAAACATTTTCCGGTAACAAAGTAATAGTTTTCCAGAATCTCCTTTATTGAGATATTGGAATCATCTTTCCTCTAGGTACTTGAATTGAAGAAAGGAGATGTGGAGGCCATGCTTCGGGAGCTCACTAAAGGTCGACTTGTTCGCAAAGGAGCTAATTCGCTGCTTGTTCAGTTTCAAGCCAAATTGCTTAGTTTGATTGTACATGGTTCTTTAGGAATGTAAGAAATGCATTGCCATGGTATGCTTTTGTTGTGTAAAAATGCAGTAACTAAGTTTTTCTCATTGGCTTTATATGTTCATGCAGTACTGATGTGGTATCTCTTTCATCTACTGACAAGAATTCGTGGCTAAATTTTCTCAAAAGACATCTGGCTGAGAAGTCTACAGCTTTCATGTGCCTACCAAGAAATTCAAAGGCAACATCTGATGATCTTGTAGACGAAACAGATATTCAGGTATCTCTTGATGATGAGTCATTGCCTGCTACAACAGATGAAGATATGCGGTCTAAGAAGCCTCAGAGTAATTTCTTTACGATGTCAGAGACTCTAAAGAATAATCTATTAGTGATACGGGATGCTATTGAGGGTGGTCCAGATGGTTATGAGAAATTAGGAATGCAACATAAGCTACAACTATTGGTTATTCTGTGTGATGATTGCCTTGAGACAGAGTATGGCATTTTCAGCTATTTTCTGTTATGTTCGGAAATGTTTCTTAGAATAACTTTGAGAATTTTCTTCAAGGTATATGCGAAATTTTATCGAAACTGCTCATCGCGAGTACTGTGAAGCCCAAAGAGAAAACAGGGAGGTGGTAATTGCTGCCAGGAAAGAGGTACATTGCAGATTTCAAATTTGATGTTATTGAAATAGATCATGTTGAAAATTTGACAGAACTTGGTTCATCTGTTTAAAAATGTTTAGGAAAGAAATATAAAACAGAAAATTAAGGATACAGAGGTTGCCAAATATTTTGCTTCAGCCAACATCGTTGGTCCATTAGCTCCAAAGCAACAAGAAGAACTCTTGGCCATTGTAGAGGCTGAGACAGAAAAGGCTGTTGCTGCTGCCTCATTCACGAAAGAAGCTGTATCCCTACTGAGTAAGTTGCAAATTGATTGTACAGACTCTATGATAAACGATGTGTCCCAGGATAAACATATATAAGTTTTAGAGTTAAGAATGGCACATTTGTCCCTCCCCTTCCGCCCCCCCCCCGAAAAATTAATATTATGATCTTTGAGATCATCTAACTTGACAGTACTGCATATTGATCAATGCCTGAAGGTTCAGATTATGATATTCTTTTAACGAGTACTGTGATCTCAGTTGTAGAGTGAATGATTACAATATTCTGGATGCAGATAAAGGGCGAAACAATGCTGTAAGAACTGATAAGATTGCTTGGGCACCTGATGGTCGTGTTTACTATAAGCTAAACGGAGTGAATAATCTAAAATCAGTTGTCTTGCAAGGTATGATGGTTGTGGGGGTAACGTTTAATTTGATTGCATTCATTGAAGTTGGCAGAAAGCAATCTATATTATGTAATGGCACAGATATAGGAGGCTTTGACAACGGTGAACAAGACCATTGGGCTATTTATTCTGAAGAGGAGGAGACTATTCTTTTGAAGCATCTTGAACAACGGTATGCTAAATAAAGTAACATGTTTTTCTCTTCTTTCTTTCATTGTTTTTCAATTTTGGATTTGCAGTAAGATCAAGACCCCCACGATTACTTCCAGTGCCTCGGATGTTGTTAACTGAGAGAGGAAGTGAATGGATCAAGTAAAGAGCCTTTGAATGGGATATTTAAGTTTGAACCTTGTGACTAACTCAGTCCTTTAAATTGTGTAGAGTACGACAGTCTAGAAGGAAAGTCTGTGCTGAAGTTGCACAGAGAGTTTCTCCAACAAGAAGGCAAGAGGAGAAAGAGAATCAAGTACCGTTTTATACTAAAGTATCATAAAGATAACTACTTGATTTAAAACATCTCATAGTGCCAAATCCTGTGCATAAATTTCAGTTGGCTTCTTTTTTCTATGAGATTTCTGCTTTCTTCTCCTTTAGACTAGGTTAGGCCTATTTTCTGGTTAGTTTTTAACAAATTTTCTTCGTTTGAGAAAATCCTGGGTATTTTTCTCATTGTAACAGGATCCTGGGTATAAGGATATCTACTCTATGATTATATTTTCTGACTTTGTCCATGATCTTTTGATGGTGTTGTGAGATCTTTGGATGTTGAAGATGGTATCGTAGATGATCTATGAATCGGCTTTCTTATTTTGAGAGTCATTTTCGGAACCTCTTTCGAGTACATGTGGTCATTTGATTTTCAACCTGACTGGAAAAAAATGCTCCTCTACTGAAGTATTAATTAAAACCAGAGCAAGATGTATTTTGACTGTACATAGGAAGATCGAAACAGTTCAACGATGAATTTACTTATAGCGACTAAACCTTTGGTGTCTCTCTATAGTCGAACGAATGGTTCGCTACAGAACTTGTGGACGATTCTAACAGCTCATGGCATTTGAGCAAATCATGTGTTATGTATCAGCGTGTAAATGAATAGCTCAGTCGGCAAAGAGTTGGATCGAGAATCTATCAAGTCGTTCGATGGAAGGTAGTTGTGTCCGCTTTATTAAACTACCGTTGTCACGTGACATGAAAAAAAGTAGCGAATACGTGCTAGATTAAATGGTTTCCCAATTGTAGGCTTTGTTGATACAATCTTGGTGCAAGTGGTATTTGTTGTTGCAATAGCGAAGGCATAGTCGGTGCCTCAAACAGGCGAAAAATGTCAAGGGGCAAATGAAATGCATATCCTCGAAGGACTGGAATCCGATTGTAAAGGACGCCAAGTAGGTAGAACTCAGGAACTTGTTCGCTCCGTGGTGGGATCGAGCACGGTGGATCAGTTGCAGCTTTCGTTAAGGGTAATATAACAGAGGTTTGTGGCACGGAAACCGAAGCAGGGGGAGGTTTCGTTCTGATTGCGCTCTTGGGAAGGATACACGCGGAAATGGGCTTTGGTTGGCTGGATGCAGAAAACGACGAGGGTTAGGGTTAGGGTTAGGGTTATTGTCAGTCAGGGTTCGGGGGCTAGGGATCTAGGGTTAGGGTTAGGGTTAGGGGTTAGGGGTCTAGGATTAGGGTTAGGGTTAGGGGGTTAGGTTTAGGGTTTTAGGGTTAGGGCTTGTTTAGGGTTTAGGGTTTTAGGGTTAGGGCTTGTTTAGGGTTTAGGGTTTTAGGGTTTTAGGGCTTTGGCTGAGAATTGCCCTGAGATTCTGGGAAATTACAGAAGTAGCTCCATTCCCCCCTCCCCTTCCCCTCTCCTTTCTTGCACACAGTGATCATCTCTCCTTTGCTTTTGGTACTCTGCTGCTGCTGCTGCTGCTGCTGCTCTCCTCCTCCTCCTCCTCTTCCTCTTCCTCTTCTTCTTAACCACCACCATGACTGCAGGTTTCAGGGGCATCTCTTCCTCCCCTTCCCCTGTTTCCACCCCTATACCTTCCACTGCTCGCAAGGTCATCCACGACCTCAAAGAGATCATCAACAATGCCAATGTCAGCGATGAAGAGATCTATTCTGCCCTCAGAGAATGCAACATGGATCCCAACGAGACTGTCCAGAGACTCCTTACCCAAGGTCTCTCGGGAAATGCACTCCCCTCTGGCAATTTCTGGTTTTTTCGAGTTTTGTTTTTTTTTCTTTTCCATTTTCTTGTGGATTTGCAGAATTGATGGTATTTCCATCTTAGTTTATGGCAGCATGCTGTTTTCCCCGTCTGTCTCTGTTTTGCTCAAACCGTGCCTTTCACTATGCTCCGAATAGGCTCATGGTCTTCCTATATTCCATTGCTTCTCAAGTCATGGTTTTGTAACATTGTTTGGTTTTTGTTTTGGCAGATACATTTCATGAGGTTAAGAGAAAGCGAGACAAGAAGAAAGAGGCGAGTTTCAATTGAAATTTTTTCCTTTTGCGTACATTCTTTATGCATACATGCTCGTGATAGAAATGGGTTTTGGAGGAGATGAATTAGCCAGGTCCCTAAACTATTATCCGATTTAGGGTTAGGATAATAACCCAAGACAACGGCACCTTGGGGTAGCGTCCAAGTTACTTGTAGATAAAGAGCTGAAGTATTGATCTAGGTTCTGGTTTTATGAACGGATTGGGGTTCAACTGGTGCGTCGACACTACAATGTGGGGTTACATTTGATGTCTTTATACTGAAAGATAAACCTTGATCTAGGTTTAGGCTGTAGCAAGGGATTAGTATTAAAGTGGTGCATCAAGGTAGGCTTACATTTGGTCTGTTATAGAGAACGAAAAACCTTGATCTGGGTTCAGGTTGTAGGAAGGGATTAGGATTCAAGCGAAACACTTCACTTTATGGTTAAACTTGTCATTCATAATGAATGAAAACCTTGATCAGAGGCAGTTGTAGATAAACGAATTTTGTTTAGTCAACGGTAACCGTACAAGTATATCTACCCAAATATCTATCTGATATTACTAATTTATGTTGCAGAATGCAAGCAAGGAAGTTGCAGATGTAAGGAGTAGAGTTCCGGTTATAGGCTCTTCTATACGAGGTGGGCGATCTCGGGGTCGTGGGAATTACCAACCTCGTGGTAAGCCATTTTGTTTCTTTGCAATACACAGGAATGGTGATGCACGCAATGTTTATCAGGCGCAATTCCTTAATGTAGAGAACGGTAGCAATGGTCGAGGGCAATCTATTAGCAGGCGAGAGAATGATCTTCACCAGAATCCCCAAGCAGAAGAGGTTCAAGAACAAACGAAGGGCAATTCTTCCATTATAAGGTTTGATCTTTTCATGTAGTTTCAGTTAGGGAAGGCGCCAAAATACCTCGGAGTTTTTATTCTCAGATTTCTTTAGTCATTGCCTTTCTCTGAAATACCTGTATGCCGATGACCCACCTGCATGCAAAGTATTTTTGCTGCTTGATATATTACGTGGAGAAATCAACCTGTTCTGTTTTGCTAATCAACTACATCGTTTGCAAAGTAATGAAAACGTAAGGGCATGTGATGGAACTCTTTGTGTTTAAAAGCTGTAACAGATTGCATATTGGAGAGTGAGAGTTTGATGAACATTTAATCTAAACCCTAGCTTGTTTCTTTGTGGATTCTTTTGTAGTGGGAGTGGTATTGGAGCTATAACAAATTCTCACGCACATGATGTACCAAATGGAACTTCCCCATATCATACAAGTGTACAGGGATCTAGGGGTGGTTGGAGCATTGGTCCAGGTCAAGCTACCATGGCTGACATTTTGAAATCTAGGAATGGATTACAAGGAAACGCAAATCTAATTGCAAATGGAAATACTTGCGTGCCATCAGAACGTGTATCTGAATGGCCTCTTGATGCTCCTGATGAGGGTACTTTGCCATCTTCGGGTGATCATGGGGCAAAGTCTTATGGAGATCTCGCTTCAGGGGACACTACAGGAAGCTTGCCAGATGAACCAAATTCTCATTCTGAAAAAACTTCTCAAATCCATCATTCAATCAAATCTGACCATGTTGACCTACCTCGTGAGCTTACCTCGCCATTAGAAATGAAACTGCACGCTCATGCATCATCTCCACAATCAGATTCTGGTTCAGCCAAGCTATCTAATCAAGGTTCGTCTGGCATAGGTAATCAGTGATTTCTCCAAATGCAGAAGTAGTGTTTTTGATGTCAATGAAGAAAATTCTCCTTATTTGTTTATTAGTTTTCGGCATAATCGTGAATCCATTTTGTAGGATCTGGATTGGAGTGGAGGCCTAAATCCCCTGTTACATCAGACCATGATAACTTTGAAATATTGATCAAGTCCACCTCAAACCTGAGATTGCAAGAGGATCCACCATCAACCATTCAAGAACGTTTGCAAACTCCTGATGCAGGAAGGGTTTTTCCAACTTTTGGGAGCTTTGATGAGGGTAATGTGAATTCTGCAGATGGGCATGAAGATGATAAGGAAGGTCGTGCTGTGGAAGGCAGTTTACCTGATGAAGCAGAACAATCAAGTCCCACTGGGTCAGTTTTGCGTGTTGGATTTCTCAACATCTCTACACTATATTTGTGTGACTGAATTCTGTTTTTGTGCAGCGTTAAAGCTTCTGCTTGTACAAACAATGATCACAAGAACCTCACACCAGCTTATGTGGATACTTTAGTAGTTAAAGAAGATGCCAAGTCAAAGATGGATGCATCTGTAAATATACCTATTGCACAACCAGAGGCAGCTATTCCAGAGACAGCTGCACAGAAAGCTAATCCATATAGCATTCCATTGGGAATGCATAATCCTTCTGGGCCTACTCCAATACCGCAGATTGTGAGTAGAAATATTTTATTTGAGCAAATGAATCGTCACATTTATGAGATGTATTTATGTAGAGCCCTTCAATTTCTTTCTGGACAATTGTTGGGTTCGTCCTTGGCTAGACAGTAGAAAGCTCGCATGGAGGGCTATATAGAGTGATTTTAGTATGAATCATTTTTTTGTCTCTCACATGAACGCTTTCATGTATTTGTTCATTCTATATAGAGGAGCCTCAAAAATGATTCATTTGGATACATAAGAAATTTATCTGCTGAAGAAATTTATCTCATTAGATGTTGGTTAAGTGAAACAGCTAAAAACGTTAGCTGTTTTGGAGTTTCCATAACATCTCCAACTGTGAACATGGCCCAACCATATGTACGTAGGTCTAACTATAAATGTGAAGTATATCAATCCTGCCTTCCATCCCCATAATGAGGTTGATGCATGGTATGAACATGGCCATTTTCACATGAGGTGAGGGTTTCTTGCTGCTGTATATGGTGCCATGACACGGGTCTTATTTTGTATCATCAACTCCTAACATATGCTGATTATGTCAGAAAAAACAATTCTTGAATTAATGCTAGAAGAAACAAATAGCTGAATTCATATAAACATCCTTAATGGCCAGATCCTTTCATTACATAATTCTAATAAAAAGCCTCTATCTAACATAGTTGGTCTTTCTGAAAGTTGCTACTGATGATAGGGTTTTTGGAGTTTCTAAGTGCTTCTCTATGGATTTCTTTTGAGCAGGCTGGCAACTCTGTTGCGTTGCCCGTAGCAGCCCCTACAGCACCCCCATCAACAATTCCTCAGCAACATATTGGACCAATTCATGCTTATCCAGTACAGCAGGCAGCTGTTCCTGTGACCCCATTCGGAGCTAATGCCTTTGGAATCCATTATGTACCACCTAGCTATGGGTACATACACTCCCCATACCAGCACAACTTTGCTGGAAATACGTCCTACCCGCAAGCCCCTGGCAGTAGTTATGCATTTGCTCCGGCTGCGGGAGCCAATTCAGGGGCAGTGAAATATGCATTGCCTCAGTACAAACCAACTGGAGCATCAGCTGGCATGGTCTCACACACAACAGGTTATGGCAACAATTATGGTGGATCTTCATCTGGATTTGCTGCTGTTAACTCAGCTGTGACTTCAGCGACTGTCTCTGGGTATGGTGATGTTAGTGGTCCGCAACAACACAAAGAGAACAATCTCTACATTTCAAGGCAGCAGGTTTGGAAAAAATGTGATTAAAACTGTCCACGTGTATTATGAGCACAGGTCATAACCAAGAACAAGTAATGCATGTTAGGCACACGGAAAAAGCCACTCAAAAGTGAAGGTCAGCCAGTTTCTTGTTAAGCACGTGTCAAAAGTAGCTTGATGGAATCATCTCGTTGATCCCCAAATGGCTTAGCCTCTCTTTGGTACAGACCATAGCTGTCTTTTAGTCTATATAGGGTGACCGTTTAGCTGAGCCGGCAAGGTAATATCTGTAGGAAGCGAACTGGGATCAAAATATAAGGGGCAGTTGGCAGGATTAGGCATTGTCTGAAGCCTCTTGGTACTGACTTTCCTAGATTTTTATCTTTCCAGAACCATGGGTAAAACTCCACTCAGTCCAATGCAAACACACAATGTGCTTCCTAATTTCCATGAATAAAGCTCTGTACCATCTTTTTCACTCGCGTTATGTTGTAAAATGTCAGCATGGAGCAGAGGGGTCCGGAGTCTGGATACAGAATACAGCAACTAGAGAAATGGCACCTATACAAACTAATTCCTTCTACAATCACCTAATAGGTCAAGGCCAGCATACAACCTTTTCTCACACACAAGCAATGCATGGCATACCTGCTGTTACAACGTATGGAAATTTGTATCACCATCAGCCTCAGTCGGGCTCTGCGCCTGCAGCTCATCAAATGCTTTCGCATCCACAAGTATTGAGCGGTGTTGTAGGAACTCAGGCTGGAGCTTATCAACCACAACAGCACCGTGTTCAACCTAGCTGGCCACAAAACTACTAAAAATCAGTAAGAACCTAGTTAACGTCGATTTTGCTTTTGTTTTTGGCCTTTCCTATATAATTGATTCCGATTTTGTTTTTCCTTTTTCCCCCCCCCCCCCCCCCCCTCCCTCTCCCCTGGACAGTGGTATGCCTCCTTGTGCATCGTATGTGTCAGGAAGGGTAGAGACAACAGAGAGTGTACATAATAAGTTTGGGAAAGCGTCCACATTTCGGAAGGTTAAAAGCTATAAGCTACTTAGTGGCTCAGCAGCATTTTTTCGCTTGTATACTGAGAAATTGGAAATCTCAAAGTGCCACCAGGGAGGGGCTGCGTTTTTTTCGAGTTGTTGAGGGAGGGATTGATATTCTTAGATGAATGAATAACACACCTTGTGACGGGTAGGTGGAAGAGAAGAGAAGGGAAGTGGGGGGGGGAGTTTTGCACAGGGAGGGAGTGCATGTATTGTAGGTTCATGTTATCGGAGTTCGTTTATCTACTGCTGGTGAGTGATTGATTCGAGTGAGACCAGCATTTTAGAATGATGTAGCAGAACATAAAAGTCTGCGATTTTTCGGAGTAAAAAGGATTTTTTTTTCTTTGCTTTTACTCATTCTATGGAGCTGTCGTCGGGTTGTAGTGGCAGAAAAAAGTTTTCTGGAAGAGGCCCATTGAATGAAGAAACATTTGTGACGAGCTCATGAAACATTCTAACGTTTTCTGGATTGTGTACCTCAAATCCTAAAGTGGCTGTATCTAATCTGTAGGGTAAGACAGCCCACTCTGGATACAGAAGCATTGTGTCCTTCGATTAAGCACAATTGGAATCCTTGAGAAAGTCTTGTGTTTTTTGGTTCAGCAAGCACTATACAAAGCACACAGTACGTCTAGCGGTTGCGTGTTTGTGGGCAGTGGAGGAATATGAGATTGAACATTTCAGGGTTTTTTTGTGTGAACGTGAAGCTGTTGTTTCATCAAGCGCTTGGCGGTGTGCAGAGTTTTCTGATGCGAGGCTTGGAACGGCAGTGTGTTGGCAAGCTCTGAATTCTGGTGCAATTCTGGAACCAAGCCTGAAATGTAGGCCCTATACCACCACCGCAAGCGCCGTACTTTTTATGATCGATTATGTTATGCGCTCTCTGTCTGATCTTTCTGGCCATGGCCATGCGTGTTTTCCCCGACGCCGCGTCAAGAAAAAGAGGAGCGATTGATCGATCGACGTGTGAACGGGTTCAATCCAACTAACAACCAGCAATGCATGAGACTGGTGATGATCAAAAGAAGAAGAAGAAGAAGAAGAAGAAGAAGAAGTGTAGTGGTAGTGGAAGATGTAACAAGTCAAAGGAGAACAAGAATCTCCCAGCAGCAGTAGTACAGGTGGGAAGCTTTGAATCTGGGTCATGGGTGGGCTTCCATGGAGAAAGGTCAAGCAGCAGCTCCATGGACCTTGTAAAAACAGCAGCAGCAGCAGCATCGGCAACACAGGAGGACCCATTCCTTTATTCCGGTTGCAGGATTCTTTGAATCCTCCGTGTTGATGATGCTCTTTGACTTTGAAACGCTCTCTTACCGTTGAACATAAATAGGCATGGGCCTCTTCTAATCGCCCACTAAATCCATCCATATCCATCCCCAAGCGCAGCAGACAATCTTGTGATTGAAAGAAGGAGGAGGCCCCCAACACCAGCAGCAAAGCAGCTATATAGCGGCACATCTATCTGAGAAATCAGGCCCTGATTGTGTGTGTGTGTGTGTGTGCGCGCTTCATTCATTCCAGCTGATCGATTCATATACAGGCAGGCATACAGCAATCTCTTCAAAGGGCAGGGAGCATCCTGCAGCTGCCATCCCAGCAAGAGAAGCAATCAAAGCTTGCCTCAAATCTCAAATTTGCTGCACATACACCATCTTCGTTTCAATGTCTTCAGCGGACGTTGTCGTTGCGGCGACGACGACGACGACGACGACGACGACGACGGTGACGACGACGCGCGATCGTGACAGCAGCGATGACGCCACTTCTCATTGTGGCAGCATGGATCATTGCAAGGAAGAGGAGGAGGGCATGGTGGGCACAATAGGCAGGAGAGCGAGGGAGTATAGGAGCTGCGGCGGCGGCGGCGGCGGGCGGCGGCGGCAGGCGGGCGCGTTCCCGGGCATCGTGGAGGAGGTGGTGGCATTGCTGAGCCCCGAGAAGCGGCGGAGCATCTTGCAGCTCACGGGGGGGCGGGGCAGCTGGTCGAGCGCGATGCTCGAGCCCGTGCTCGATGCGCTCATATCTTGCTGCTGCTGCTGCTGCTGCTGCAGCGGCGGCGACGATGCAGAGGAAGCCGCTGGCGCCGCGGAGTGCGGCATGCCGATGAGCATGCCGGCAGCCGCAGATGGAAGGCATCAGCGGCGGCATGGTGGCAGCATGATCGACGCGGAGGTGGTGAGGCGGTGCGTGGAAGCGGGCGCGGCCGAGTTCGTGCTGGACATCCTCATGCTGCCGCCGGGCGGGGGAGCAGGCGGCGGGGGGGTCGCGATGAAGAGCAAGCCGGCGCTGGCGAGGGGCAGGAGTTTCAACAACAGCAACAGCAACAACAACAACAGCATCAACAACAGCATCAACAACAGCATCAACAACAACAATAACGAATTGGGCGGCGAATTGGGCAGCGATGATCGGACGATGATGGCGAATTCGGCGGCGGCGTGGGAATCCAAGGCGTTGTGGCTGCTGGACGCGTTCCTGCGATCAGACGGGGAGGCGGCGGGCGGCGGGCGGCACGAGGCCGGCGCGGTGGC
>JBBBWG010005114.1:2999-22756 GCA_037176905.1 Azolla pinnata
TTTCGGGGGGCCCCCCCCCCCCCCCCCCCCCGATTCCAAACGACGAATGATACAAGATCTGATCTATAACCGATCGGTCGATCGATCAGGGGAAGCACTTTTTTTCGGCTTCGGGATTTTTCGTTCGCGGGGATGAATCAATCGATGATCCCAGGGGCGCGATCCGATCCGATCCGATCCGATTATCGGAAGTCTAACTAGAAATATCCGGCACTTGGTGGTGTTTGCGGCCGCGTGTGCGCCCACTGTGGACAAGCTCATCATCGATGATATGCGAAGGGAAAACATGCCCAAGCAACTCCGCTTTTTCAACGGGAGAAGCCGGCGGTTGATGTCATGTGTTGCGTTGCTGCTTGTTCTCGTGCTCCCGGAAACAGGCAACGTGACGAAAGAAGAAAAATGTTACCAACCCCATCATATAAGATTGTGTTTGATTATCTTAGGTGTTTGGATATATATGTATATATATATAAGGAAGAAAAAGAAGAGAAACCCTATCATATAAGATTGTGTTTGATTATCTAGGTGTTTGGAAATATATATATATATATATATATAAACCCTAAACCCTAAACCCTAGGCAGGCGGACATTAGGCGGACATTAGGTGAGCGGACATTAGGCGGGGGGACATTAGGCAGGCAGACATTAGGCAGACGGACATTAGGCAGGCGGACATTAGGCGGACATTAGGCAGACATTAGACATTAGGCCGGCGGACATTGGGCGGACATTAGGCGGACATTAGACATTATGCGAGCGCACATTAGGCGGACATTAGGCAGACATTAGACATTATGCGAGCGCACATTAGGCGGACATTAGGCAGACATTAGACATTACGCGGGCGGACATTAGGCGGACATTAGACATACATTACGCGGGCGGACATTTGGGCCGCCAAATGTCCGCTCGTTGACCGGACGGGACCGAAGCCGCGGTCTTGTGGTGCCTTGACTTTGCCCTCGCGCACGTGCGGGAGCCGGCGCACGTGCGGGAATCTTGAGAGAAACCGTAACAGAAAAAAAAAACAAAGGCACGCAGAAAATGAGGAGCTTTTGCTGCTGACTAAGAAGAAGAAGAAGAAGAAGAAGAAGAAGAAGAAGAAGAAGAAGAAGAAGAGAAGGAAGAAGAAGAAGAAGGAAGAAGAAAGAAGGAAGAAGAAGCAAAGCAAGAAGCAAGAAGGAAGAAGGAGAGTGTGTGTGTGTGTGTGTATATATATAGGTCTGTGGAGGTCCCCCTCATCGCCATAGCCAGGAGCTCTTCCCACGGCACACTACATACATCATCTGTAGTTACAAAAGAAGAAGCAGAAGAAGCAGAAGCAGAAGCAGAAGCAGAAGAAGCAGAAGCAGAAGAAGCAGAAGAAGAAGAAGAAGAAGAAGAAGAAGCAGAAGATGAAGATGGGACTAGATCAGATGCGTGATGAAGCTGCAGCTCCCTCGCCCAGCAGCAGCTCCTCCTCCAACCCTGATCCCTTCAACCAGCACTCCCTGAAATCATCCAACCATCGCCTCAAACCCGCCCCTAGTACCCTTCCCCGCACCCAGAGCTCCAGCTTCGGCGGCGCAGGAAACCCTAATCCTCCCCTCCGCACCTCCCAGCTCGCAAACCCTAATCCCACGATCACGGCGCCCGCCTTCGATCCTTCTCCCCGATTCCCCCGCCGCAAGCATCACAATCTCGATGCGCCCGACGCCGACGCGATCGGCGTCGAATTATCTGCTCCTGTGGATCTGAGGCGGTGCAATTCATCGAAGCCAGTGCTTATACGCAATCCTCCTCCTCATCAATATCATCGTCATCATCATCATCATCACCAGCATCATCATCATCACCATCATCATCGCAGGATCGATGAAGGCGATCGAGGCGATGGATCGCAGACGTTACACGGCCGCGAATCGCCCGCCGTGGCGTACGGGAAGATCGGCGGGCACTACTGCGAGGCGGCGATTCGATCGGCGCGAGCAGCGGCGGGGAAGGCCGGGCTAGGGCTGAAGGATTTCAAGCCGGTGAAGAAGTTGGGCCATGGCGATGGGAGCAGCGTGTACTTGGTGGAGCTCAAGGCGGCTAACTACAACAGCACTACTAGCTCCCACGGCGGCGATGATCTGCAAGCGCAAGATCATCATCGTCGAATCGGCAATGGCAGGCGATCGAGGTGCTTGTTCGCGATGAAGATGGTGGACAAGGATCATCTCCTCGATCACGGGCGGGAATCGTCGAAGCTCCGCCGGTTTCACACCGAGAGGGACATCCTTCGGGCGATCGACCACCCGTTCCTGCCCACGCTCTACGCCGACTTCGACACCGACCGCTTCTCTTGCGTGCTCATCGACTTCTGCTGCGGCGGCGACCTCCACACGCTCCGCCAGCGCCAGCCGCTCAAGCGCTTCTCCGAGCCCGCGGCGAGGTACGTGCATTTACATCGTTAGGATCAGTACCGAGTTCGGATCGATATATCGGATCGATGCGATATAGGCTTAGAACATCGGGCTGTTGTCTGATCGGATCGCGTCGCGTCGCATCGCATCGCGTCGATCGATCGGGTCTTATAGCATAATGGGCAGTTGTCCGAATCCGATCTGATCGATCGATCGATCGGATCGATCGGGTCCTTCACCATAATGGGTTGTTGTTCGATCCGATCCGATCCGATCGATCGATCGGGTCCTTCACCATAATGGGTTGTTGTCCGATCCGATCCGATCGATCGATCGGGTCATATCGTATAGTGGGCTGTTGTCTGAGCCGGCCGATGAATCGATCGATCGGATCATAACGTATAATGGGTTGTCGTCCGATCTGATCATCGATGAATCGACATCAATCGGATCATATAGTGTAATGGGCTGGTGTCCGATTTTTCGATCGATCAGACCATTTAGTGTAATGGGCTGTTCTTTGACCGATCGATTGATCGGATTAGGTAGTGTAATGGGCTGTTCTCTGATCCCCCGATCGGTCAATCGGGTCATTTAGTGCGATGGGCTGATGTCCGATGTTCGATCGATCCCATTGGCTGGACCATGCAGCATAATGGGCTGTTTGTCCAAACGATCGATTGGTCGATCGATCGATCAATCGGATCAGATAGTGTAATGGGCTGTTGTCCGATCGATTGGAATCACATAGCATAATGAGCGCTTGTTGATCGATCGATCGATCGATCGATTGGCCGGATCATGTAGCATGATATCGATGGTCTGGATTCGATCCTTAAATCGGGGTCCGTGTGTGTGGTGCTATCATCTACATTAGGTTCTACGTGGCCGAGGTGCTGCTCGCGCTCGAGTACCTCCACATGAAGGGCGTGATCTACCGCGACCTGAAGCCGGAGAACATCCTGATCCGCGAGGACGGGCACATAATGCTGTCGGATTTCGACCTCTCGTTGCAGTGCACGGAGGAAGCGGAAGCGGAAGTGGGAGAAGTATCGCCGATTCGGACGAGCAGCGTGGGAGCCGAATCATCGGAGGCCGAAGAAGAAGAAGAAGGATCGAAAGAAGAAGAAGAAGAAGGATCGAAAGAAGAAGGATCGGAAGAAGAAGGATCGAAGGAAGAAGAAGAAGAAGAAGAATGTGGGATCGATGACGACGATGACGACGAAGACGAAGACGAAGACGACGAAGACGACAAGGAGAACGGGCGAGGGGGCGATCGGAGCACGATCTACTGCATGCGACCGTCGTGCTTGTTCCCGAAGGGCTTGATGAGGATGAGGACAATGAGGAAGACGACGACGAAGCCGAAGGAGACGGAGAAGAAGGCGACGAGATCGAAGGAGGAGGAGGAGGAGAAGCAGAACAAGAAGAAGCCGAAGAAGCAGAAGCAGAAGCCGAAGCCGAAGCCGAAGCAGAAGCTTGTGGGGAGAAGCCAGGTGAGGCCCTTGCCAGAGGAAGCGATTGCGATGGTGGAGCCATCGGGAGCTCGATCGATGTCGTTCGTGGGGACTTACGAATACATCGCGCCCGAGGTGGTCGCGGGCGGGGGCCACGGCGCGGCCGTCGACTGGTGGGCGCTTGGGATCCTGCTCCACGAGCTCCTCTTCGGTTTCACACCGTTCAAAGGCCGCGACCACAAGGCGACGCTGATGAGCATCGTCGGGGAGCCGCTAAAGCTCCCCGGCGAGGGCGAGGGCGGCGAGGAGGGGCCCAACTTTAGGGGGAACTTTAGGGGAGGCTCCGCCGCCGCCCGGGATCTCATCCGCGCTTTGCTCGCTAAGGCTCCCGAGCGGCGCCTCGGGTTCTCGGGCGGCGCCGCCGACATCCGCCGCCACGCCTTCTTCAAGGGCCTCAATTGGGCCCTCGTTCGCACCGTGCCGCCGCCCGAGATCCCGCCGCGCTTCCGCTTGCCCTCCGCCGCCCCGTCGCTCGCCCATCACATCGACGCCTCCGACTTCTTCGGCTTCTGAAAGCTTTCAAAATACAGAAGAAACAGGCCCCCAGAAGAACCCCGTCTTCTTTGACCAATAAAAAGAAAAAACATCCTTTCTCTTCTGGGTTCCCCCCTGGGGGGGAAACCTGTCACGGACACACCAGCTGCGGACTATGTTGCACATCCCCACCCTCTCCCTTGAGCATGTATATATATATCTGCCGATCTCGATCTCGGCGTGTTTTGCGATTGCTACGATGAGAATTATGCATTGATCACTATTAGATCGGCCGACAATCGCTCTCTCTCTCTCTCTCGCGCGCGTTGCTCTTTCCCATGACCGCTGCGCGCCTTAAAATGCGCAAAGCCTAATGACGCTCTACTCGTTCCTTCTTCCTTAAAGCCCCCCGAGAGGCTTCGCGACTGCGTCACGGACACGCCGACTGCGGACTATTGCCGAAAGAGGTGCTAATGACGTTTGTGCCCAAGCCCTGGGAATTACGCATTAATTACCGCTGTGGCGAGAGCCTAATGATGCATTAATCAAGCGCCGAGAGCCTAATGACGTCGTGATCAAGCGTCGTGAGGCTAATGACGTCGTGATCAAGCGCCGCGAGGCTAATCCGTTGATCTCTCTCTCTCCCTTTCTCTCTCTCTCTCTCTCTCTCTCTCTCTCTCTCCCTCTCTCTTAATCCTCGCCCTAATCGCACGATTTGATTTGAACAATTGCATGCCTTTGCTTCGAAACCCGTGGCCGGCGGTCGCTGCCGACTTACGAACACGGTATGAACCACACTACGCCCGAAGGCTACATCCTAAGGCCACAAAGTCAATCATGTCAAAGTCTGGAAACAAGACTTTGTAAAAGCCTTATTCTACTGCTACTATTACTACTACTACTTCTTCTTCTATTGTTGTTGTTGTTGTTGTGGTTGTTATTGTTGTTTGTTGCGGGAGTTGCACATTAAACCTGGACCTGGACTTTTTTTTTCTCGATGCCGGATCTGACAAGCAACAAGGGCTTAGACAAAAGTTGTACACAAGTTGATCCAGCTTCATTGTGAGCCACACACCCACACACACACACACACTCTACACACATGGACAAATGTATCTATTTCGCGGATAAAGACTTGCGAGTCTTTTCAAGCTGCGGGAGAAGCTTCTTTTCCGATCGATCGATCGATCGATCATGACCCTCGCATGAGACACGATCCCCTCCGTACACGCCAAGCCAGCGCGTGCGTAACGGGTGGGGGTGGTGGTTCGAATCGAGGAGCTGGTGGTCCCGATCCATCGGATCATATGCTTATTATAGTCGGAACGACTAGCGGACAAAGCCGGTTTCACACTCGGCCGCAAGGCACAACCCCCCCACTTTTCCACCACCGAGGGATAATGTAGTCTACGTTGGCCCCGCCGCGCTCGTGCTCTCCTTTGACTTTCCGCTCTGTGTATCGGTGGGGAAAAACCGATTCCCCGGTCTCGATCGACTCGAAACCTCGGCTTGTCTCTACGAGACAGGGATCAACGAAAGATTAAAAGCTTAACGTAATCACGCGGATATACAGACATTGTTGTACGTTTTGTCTCATGGGTCATATTGGCTTGGAGCAGGTGTTAAATATATCTGTCTTTCTGTCTTTCGTTCCGATCCCCGTCACGGAAACCACTGGCACCGGCCTGTTGACATATAAAATAAGTCTCGTGTGATCGAGGATCGATCCGCAGATCCGCAGCGAGCAACAAATATCCTCTTCATCGTCGTCGTCTTCTGCTTCTTGCTTCTTCTGCTTCTTCTGCTTCCCATGCACTCCATCCAGCTGTAAGAGTGTGGCCGGCAGCTTTCGTACTTGCGGCCCCCCCGAAGAAAGCGACGTGTCTGTAAAGTCAAACCGGCTCGTACCGCTAAAGTCAACCAGTTCGTACCGCTAGCTAAGTACGGGAATATCCGGGGGATTAGGTACGGAAGCAGAAACAGAAGCCAGAAGCAGAAGCAGAAGCCGAAGCCAGAAGCAGCAGAAGCGACAGAAAGCACGCAACGGACCGGAGCGAAAGTCAACCGATCCTCGGGTACGCCCGGTACGAATGATCCGTACCGCGTGCCCCCGTAGAAACCAAGCTGCTTATTAATAGTAAACAAAGATCATAATCGGGGCCAGTTTTCCGCCATTGTTGCCAACTCGATGCTTCTTCCTCTTCTTTTTTTTTTCTTTTTCTTTTTTGTTGCTTTCCATGTTTGGCATGCAGGAGCCGCATTTACAAGTGTTTATTTGTGCGTGGTTCGCGAAATCAAGGAGATTACAAGTATATTTACATACGAATCATTAAATAAAAAGGATTGCAAGTACTTATGGTATTACAGATTAGAAACCCAAGAATGTTCTAGAAAGTTCCAGCTAAGATATTTGAGTATATATAATATCGTTGAAAAGATCTGGCAAACATTAATAATATAGCCGTCGCTAATATTGCAAGTATTTATAGTATTACAAATTAGAAACCCAAGAATGTTCTAGAAAGTTCCAGCTAAGATATTGAAGTATATATAATACCATCGAAAAGATCTGACAAACATTAATAATATAGCCGTCGTTAAGCTGGCAACTAGACGATCGATACCTTTGCGTCGTCAGCTGAAGCCGACATTAATATATCTTCCAAGAGCGTTATAAAAGGTTCTAGCTAAAATATTAGGCATATAATATGATTCAAATGATCTTTTGGCAGCTAGCAAATATATCGATAATATAAATAATCGGTTAAGCTGTGGCTAGACAATCGATACCGTTGCATTGTCAGCTGAAGCAGATGCTAATATATCTTTCTTTATATTTTCTTGACACAATCGTAGTTCCTGTATCCTTTTCTGGGGGCACATTACAAGGCGGCCATTGCAATCTTGCCAAGAGATCGTTCGTTCCCAAGCACAATTTCGCTATGCCAGTTTTGCTTTTTGTTTTTTAAAATCAAGGGTGAATCAGCACTGGCATGGCAGCGATCCAATCTGATCGAGCACTGCAATTTGTTGAAACTTGTTACTTACGATAATGACGACGATGATGTTGATGATGAGGATGATGTTGATGGATGATGATGCTGATGATGATGATGATGATGATGATGATGATGAGGATGATGTTGATGGATGATGATGATGATGATGATGATGATGATGATGATGATGATGATGATGATGATGATGATGGTGTTGATGTTGATGATGGATGGGTCACCAAGTCCAAGCCCACTACCTTAAGGTCAAACAAGGGTGATGCATGGGCGCACATGGGCGACGGAAGCATCCATACATGCATGAGGGATGTGGTCTGATACTTTGATTGATTTATACATCAGACTTATCCAATGCACTCGCGTGGTTCTTGTTATTCTATCATACCAGTGCATGTCACAACGTGGATCATTCCACAATTACGTTATCGATCGCATTACATTATATACACTCGGAACTTCAATTTTTATAACAAGTGCGCCGGGTCTAACATCGCTCGCTCGCTGAGAAATCAGTCGTTAAGGGCTGATTTCTTATCTTAAATGGTTAACAGATTATTACGATTCTATTGCGAAACATGAATAACGTTTCCTTAGAAATCGTTTTTTTTGAAGGGTTGATTTCTTATCTTAAATGGTTACAGATTATTAGGATTCTATTGCGAAACACGAATAACGTTTCCTTAGATTTCGATAGATAACAAAGTGGGAAACCGGTGCTAAGAATAGCGATGTAAATCCGGTTCTATACCAGCTACTCGACCTACCAAATCGAGTCGGAGAGCCAGAATGCAGGAGTCTCGATCAGATGTTTGACTTGCCAAATCGATTGGTGAGCTGCAATATCGGTGTCCGAATCAGCTGCTCGACCTGTCGAGTCGATTGGCCGACTAGAACACAAGTCTCTGAATCGGCTGTTGGTCCAGCCGAATCGATCAGTCAACCGGAATACAGGTGTTCGAATCAGCTGCCAAATCGATCAGTCAGATGCAACACAGGCGCCCGAATCAGTTGTTCGACCTGCCAATTCGATCAAGCAGCTAGAATATAGGTGTCCAGATCAACTGTTTGACGTGCCAAATCGATCGGCTAGCTGCAATGCAGGTGTCCGAATCAGTTGTTCGACCTGTCAAAATTTGATCGGTGAGTTGCAATACAAGTGTCCTAATCCATTGTTTGACCTGCCAAATCAATCAGTCAGTTGTGATACAAGTCTCTGGATCAGTTGTTTGACCTGCCGAATCGACAGGTCAGCTACAATACAAGTGTCTGAATCAACTGTTCGACCTTGCCAAAAATCGATCGGTGAGCTGCAATGCAGGTGTCCGAATAAGATGCTGAATCGATCGGTGAGCTGCAATGCACGGGTGTCCGAAACCAGCTATTCAACTTGCCGAATCGATCCAATCGGCTGCAATATAGGTGTCCCAATCAGCTATTCGACCTGCGAAATCGATCGTTTTTCCCTTGACCAAATTGGTCATTCCAATTGACCGAATCAAGCGGTTCCATTGGCCATAGCAGCTGTCGATACACAAAAACCTTCTAATGGGCGATTCGAAGAAAATGAAGCTCTCTTTGTGGGCGATTCGAAGAAAATCAAGCTCTCTTTTGTGGGCGATTCGAAGAAAATCAAGCTCTCTTTGTGGGCGATTTGAAGAAAATCAAGCTCTCTTTGTAGGCGATTCGAAGAAAATCAAGCTCTCTTTGTGGGCGATTCGAAGAAAATCAAGCTCTCTTTTGTGGGCAATTCGAAGTAAATCAAGCTCTCTTTGCAGGCGATTCGAAGAAAATCAAGCTGTCTTTTGTGGGTGAATTGGAAGAAAATGAAGCTCTCTTTTGTGGGCAATTCGAAGAAAATCAAGCTCTCTTTGTGGGCGATTTGAAGAAAATCAAGCTCTCTTTTGTGGGCAATTCGAAGAAAATCAAGCTCTCTTTGCGGGCGATTCGAAGAAAATCAAGCTCTCTTTGCAAGCGATTCGAAGAAAATCAAGCTCTCTTTGTGGGCGATTTGAAGAAAATCAAGCTCTCTTTGTGGGCGATTGGAAGAAAATGAAGCTCTGTTTTGTGGGCGATTGGAAGAAAATGAAGCTCTGTTTTGTGGGCGATTTCTGAACACGAGAAGAAAGAAAGACGAGCAGAAGACAGAAGAGAAGGGAAGGCTCCATATCCGTTCGTTCTGAGACGCCCCCCCCCCCCCACTTCCATGGCCTGCTGCACTCTCCACACTTCTCCTCGATCTCTTCCCTTGCCTCTTCTGCTGCAGCGATCTCAGCCCCATCCTTCCTCCACACTGGTAAGTCGCATCCCCACTCTCATTACCTTTCGGCTCCTCCATTCGTCTTCCTCTTTTTGGTTTCTATGTTGGAATGGTGAAATCAAGAGCCTTCTGCCGGTGCAATCACAAGAAAGAACCCTAATGCGACGGATACTCTACTACATGAAACCCTGAACCTTGCAATCTTATCAGAGGAGGTTCTGCAGGAGGAAGCCACAGCAGTGAAACCTAATAATGAGAAAAGGGTTTCCAAAAAAAAGAAGAAAACCATACAGTATTCGTGCAAGAAAATCTACAATCCGCAGTGGTTCTCTTTTGAAGAAACCCAAGGTTTAACACAGGTGAAGCAGGCAGCGATTTCGAGCTAGAAAAGGAAATACCTAGTTTTGCTCAAGGTTTTTCTATGTAAGCTACAACGAATGATCAAAATGCAAGGCAGATGTTGACTAATTAATTTATCATAGCGGCATCAAATGAGATGAGCATTTGCTCATGAGTTATGACATTGATAGTGATTTGCACGTGCTCAGAGGACATGCTACAAGAGCCCAGATGGGAAATATGTGAATACATTATTATTATCTAGGTCTGATAGAGTTTTGTTCTATAGATACTCTAAGCTCTTGTGTAACAAATGAGCTTACAATTTCTAGTGAGAAATCTTACTAATTTGAGGCCGGATATGTTATTTATGGGAAATGATAAAAAGGAATGAACATGTCAATCCGGAAACTGACACACACAAATGCTGAGTTCAGAAGAAGCACGTGGCAACTATATGTCTTGATATCAGGTATATGCTTGGACAAGTTATTAAGCCCTAACTAAGTGTCATACCAAATTGGGATGCAAGTTTTCCACTTCGCGATCCATCCTATATAATGTCGGTATTAAATGGAATACACTTACGAATTACATAATCCAACTAATCTTTTACCCAAAATTTTTTTAGAACTTCTCAATGATATATATTCAGAGTTATGGCCTTAGTTAGTTAGCGTTTTGAGAAATGTTTAACTTTTTTTTTTATATCAAAGGCAAGTATCTTGAAGAGCTTCACTGCCTTTGCTCTATCATTCCATAAAGATGAAAGAAATGGGTCTTGCAGAGCTTTTCTAGTTATGGTGCAATGAGTAATGCTGGAGAGTACTATTATGCTTAACATGTCTGAGATGATAGAAATGGGTGTTTTGGGGTCCATACATATCCAGGGAAACACTCTTCACATTGTGTGCAAGAAGCGTGATAAAGGTGACCGAGATCGAGGAAGAGATAGAGGAGACTTCTCCACTTACCATGTGACGCTGGTAACACCGCCACCGAAGAACCTAGGGATTCATTGCTTGGAAAAGGTGAAACTTTACATACATGACAAGAACCCAAATCAACCATAGCATTTTTTTGTTGCTTATTAGAGTACCCCAAAGTTCGCAACACATCTCTATGTGGTTTACACTATGTGGGTATTCTGATAAAAACCTGATTCTTTTCAGTCAATATATTGGATGGTATTTTGTACTGCTCAGTGGGGCTTATCATGATCTTTTGTTATTGTCATAGAACACTCAATGTGGAGAGACGGTAACTGTGAAAGGCGAGCCTTACATTGTCTGCGGGGTCACTTATCGATACCAGTTAAAAAGAGGTAAATATGAGCCTTGCCAAAGCAGGCTTGATGTATTATCCTCAGGAAGGTACTTAGTTAATCTCTATCTGGAGAACTTGCTGGACATGTCTTGAGAGCTTTTGCTATAGCAGGCTTGGTGGGTTTGGTGGGTTTCAGATGTCACGTATTCACTTCTATATGAAATTTTGCATATAGAACTGTAAGAAGTTCTTCCCCTTCGCAAATGTGTTCTGAAACCTATTTTTTTCCATGGCAAACGTTGTGGACAACAGTTGTATAGTAATGTTTCTATGAATGAGTCTAGTGTTAGCTCAGGGATCACATCTTTCTCACAGTTCATGTATAAACCCAACAAAACAAGCTTGTAATACATACCATCTTTTTGCCGATAGCTACAGGATATAACTGTACTAGATAGTAGTATATACTGGTGCAACGTTTGTCGTATAAGTTACAGAATTTTGACAATAAGTTGGTGCATGAGTTTTGCATTGGTTGAAGTAGATACTTCCTGTGTTTCTGGGAATCTGTCTAATAAATCACTGAAATCCAGTGTAAAGACCCTTCTCCATCCAATCTTGTAGTAAAATTGGCATCCTCAACGTAAACGAAATTCAGGCAAATGGGTTTGCACCGCATAATAATCAAGATGGTTCCCGGTTTATTGCTAACACGAAAACAATTCAATCAAGATATTGTCTATGTAGCAATTTCAACTAATCCTTGATCCAATTGCAAGTCTGATTCTAGTCCACGGCAAAAACCATCTGAACAACCATATAACATACCTTCAAATTGATTACATTGAAAAGCAAAGACTTCAGAGACCCAATGGGACAACGTTGAAGACGATGATGCTTGCATATATCATTAAGTTGCATTAGCACTTGTGCATTCTACCTAGAACCTGATCCACACTAGTTTAACAGCAGACAAAACAACACCATGCGTATACATTGTCTGACTATCTGGAAAATGAATTACAAGGTATACAGCAATATCACCATAAAACCAGAAGGATGAATTCCTGATGGGAATTCAAAATTACTGACTTGGAACCAATGTTAACAAAAAGAGATACACCCTGTCCGATTATTGAACGTAGAGGACACACTTGGCGCCACAAAGTGCATGAAAAACAGCTAGCATGAGTTCTGTTCAAATAGGTTTAGAGAATTGCCTGCTTTCTATATATATAGATATATATACTAAATACAAATGCAATCGTATTTTAGCTACACTCTTCGCGAGAAAGACATCGAATACGTTTCACTCCAGTTCTTTCAGAAAGTCCTTATTGTCAACGAACACCTGATGCATACACAATCCATCAATTAGCTCATGTCAATTTACAAGTCAAATTCGTTAAATTTGTCGATAGGATACAATCCACCCAGAAGAAACTCTAAAAACCAAATCTGCACTGCACTTCAGTACAACGAAAATTGAGAGGATCACTCTAAAAGCTTATCTATTTTTAGACTTCTGAATTTTTTGAGCAATTGAAAAATGTGTGTACATGCATAACTGCTTTTTAGTTACACTCAAACTTGGTTATCAAATGACATCGTTAAACGTGGGAAATTGGAATGATGAATTTATAATGAACCTTTAGCACGCAAAAGCAAAAACATTTCCATCCAGACAGGGCGTAAACAATAACACTCTACACACGGTCGCAAACAAAAAAGATTGGTGCATGATGTGGGTATATGCTAAAACAACAAACAAACATGCGAATGGTTCACATAACAATCTTCATTACAATCAGTATATTTGGAGCAAAATAGTTAAGAATCTTCTGTCATCCACGCAAATTACTAACCGTTTTCCAGCCATCCGGATCGAGGCATGCAAAAATCTTGGTATTGATCCCTGGCAGTGGCCCAGGCTCTCGAGTTATCTTCCCTCCTGCTGCTCGAACAGCCTCGGCTGTTTTGTATACATCATCGGTTCCAAGGGCAACCTACATAGTGAACGATTTTAGCAAATACAAGTTTATAGATTACTCCTGATATGCTGAACAAAATGGTGCAGTCTGACAACATCCAATCATACCTGTGCATATGCATTGCCCTTCTCATACTCTGTTACTCCATAGTTATACGTCAATTCCATTACCGTCGATTTATCTTCTGGACCATAGCCTAGCATTGCTAACGTATACTACCACAAACATAGGCGTGAAGCGATTTAGTATTACACAAATGAAAGTTCTATCGGTAGTTGGTTCTATTCTTTACGCACGTATCAACATGATTTTCGTTTCCACATGACATAGGGTGTCGTACAAAAATGAAGGCAGATAGATACACAATAAGCATTTACGCATGATATACATAAATGAATGTACATAGAAAACAACTTGGAAATGGAAAAGGGAGAACCCAACACATCTTCAGAAATGCAGCACTGACACATTGACATAACATTCTATAACTAGTTTATGAAGCAAATTTATATCTGAACAGACAAGTCAACCAAAAACTATGAGCCACGCCTTCAGATTGCTAAAGCAACATGACGACAGCATTGCTTCAGTACCAAAAATTCCAATGTGGCCATTATTCATCATTTATTGAGGAAACCTATAAAGAAGTAGCACATGCAACCCTAACAGAATGTGCACCTTGTATTCTGGCTTATCAATTGTTCGAAGAAGCTTCATTCCATAAGCCTGCAGATACAAAAAAGAAGAATTGACCCATTGCATTGGATAATCAGGAATTGCAGATGCACTTTCAAACATTCCTAATTTCTGAAGAAATACCCGAATATTTTGCAGAAAAGCAATCCAGACACCCCTTTAGATTCTGTAGTTTATCATATCCCTGATTTCTGAAGAGATATAACCTAACGTTTCAAACAAAACACTCCAAATGCCCCTCATTTTTGAGATTATCAAAGTGTCTGAAGTTTTCCTTTCCATCTGTTTAATCTCTATCCGACATATTTCCAAGCTCTAAATTGAGTAGAGATTAGAATGAGAGGAAGGCAATTACTTTCTCATAAAATTTGATAGATCGATCAAGATCCCCAACTCTCAACATGACTTGACAAAGGGGCTCTGGAGTGGGTCCCCGTTGAATAAGTTCAAATTTGTAGCCATCTGGATCATCAATGAAAGCAATAGCAGTAGTTCCCCCCTTGACAGGACCTGGTTCTCTTGAGACCTTTCCGCCCTTGGCTTTAATAAGCTCCACTGTTTTATATACCTGAAATTAAGTATGGAAATGCTCTGATAAGGGGTCTGCATATAGAGTCTGCCAAAAAGGAAAGGAACAGAAGAATGCTGAGATAGCATAGTCGTATATGTTTGATAGACTTACTACAACCTATGCCTTTATAAGAATATAACAGAAATTTTAAATAGAAATCATGGAGTGAGTGCAACAATACATCTAGCTGTCAATGCAGATTTACATCTTCAAATTCGTTCCCAATCTTGTGCAAAGGATGTAACAGAAACCCCGAAACCCCAAATAGAAATCTTGCGGCAATGCATATTACATCTTCAACTGTGTAAAAGCTTTTCTAAGCTTAAGCAACGGTGAAACAGGAGTCCTGAAGCCTTAAATGGAAATCTTAAGTGCGTGAAAATATAGCTAGATTAAGATTTACATCTTTGACTTCGCAGAAAAACATGTTGTGTGAGGATGCAAATAGAAACCAAAAAGTATATGCAAACATTGCTACTACTAACTTACATCTTCCACTGCAATCCCAAAATGACCAAAAGCAGTCCCCAAGTTATATTTGTCGACACCATAGTCTGGAATGAGACAGATGAACAAGAACCTAAGAACCCATACAAAATAAAGAAGAAAAGTGAAAAAGCAAAGAACTATGAGCAAAGTAAAGATGTACTGTATGTTAACTCCACGACAAAATGTGAATCCTCGGGACCGTATCCTAGGAAGGCGTTTGTGTATCTTTCATCAGGTATATCTCGCTTACGTAAGAGTTTCATGCCCAGGCATTCTGTGTAAAATCTGTCAAATTTGTTGGAACAGAATTCAATGTAAGAAAAAAACCCATATGAATCCCTGACTAGGAACTAGCTCAAAAGCTTTTCTCTCACAAATTCCCGCAAAATAGTAGGTCAACAAATTTTTCTGTTATTCACCATAAACTTGCTCAAACCTACTTGATAGTCTTCTCCAGATCTCCAACTCTATACACTACGTGAAGAAATCTTCTGTTATCAGCTTTTTCCCATTCCAGAATACTCTCATCGCTTGATGCAGATTCCGTACCAGCTGCACTCGCCATTGTACAGATAGGCCGGAGATTCTTCAATTGCTGAAAACAAAGCCCTGTAAATGGCTTATATTTAGTGAAAAGATTAAAATCTTCCGAACCTTAATAACTCTGGACAGCTTCTCCTCAACAGTGTCAGAAAGCAATTCTTTCACCTCAATACCCCTGATTTTCCTCATTTATTTCCAAAATGACTGAGTTATTCCCAGGATGCTTTTCATTAGCTCCCAAAGAGCATTCCTATACAATCTTTGTTCAATTCAAAGCTCAATTAATCCTTGATTTCAATCATTTGAGGATTGACCGACGACTTTTGGAAATCTGATGGAAACTCGATTTTGGTGTAAAGGGTACTTTGTTTCATCAAAATAAGGTATTTGGCTTTATATAAACAGAGAGAACTCTTGAACTCCAACCTTTACGAAACCATAAGACCTAAAAGCTTGGTTTTAGTGTATCAAACGTAAAGAGGGTTTAAGAAACGCAACATCATTATGCATCATTATAGGTAAACCATCGGATTCAGCAAAAAAAGGATGATTTTTACCAGAGAATCATCACACTTAAACTGTAGAGGGGATAAAGCATCTGGATTGAAACAAGATGAATTTTTTTTTCTGGATGGTCATCGTGCATCAGCATATTAAGAAGCAAAAGAGCATCAATATTATGTTCAGATAACGATCTGCTTAAATAGTGGCAAGGACAAAAGGAGACTTTTCGGTTTTTGTTGGGATAAATCAAATTTTATGCCCCAGTCTATAATATCATGACTGAATATCAGTCACAGGCTGCAAGAAAAAGAGGCTGAAATCTGAAAGGAAGACAAAAACATCTTACGAATAAATTTAGAAGCATTTTATAATAACCAATCTTGACTTGAGAGGATCATGATTGACATAATGCATCATTCATCATACATCATGCACCATACACCGTATATACATCATCGCCCAAATCATTCTCATACATGCATCAGCAACATCATCCTCATGCATACATCATCACCCACCATCCACCATACTTGTATCATCACCCATATCATAATCATATATACTTCATCCACATAGACAAATCATCACCACATCATCCTCATGCATACATCATCAACTGTACAGGCACATCATCATCGACAAAATCCTCATGCATTCATCACCTGCATGCACATTCATGCGTCATGATCACATGTGCATCGTCCTTATTCATCATCACCATGCACATCCATGCATCGTGATCAGTGTGCATCGTGCTCGTTCATCATCCGCATGCACATTCATGCATCATGATCACATGCATAGTCCTCATCCATCAGTCACCCACTCGCATTCATCATAATATATCATACCCCACATCATCAGCATATATCATCGCTACACATCGTCACTACACAGCATCACACACATCATCTTCGTCATCATACGTTCTCGTTACACAATAATTAAACATCATCATCCATCACAACGAGCTAAAGCATCGTATTCACTGAACGCATCATCATCTCCACCACCCGCATTAATAATAAGCCCATCATCACGACGATGATCCAACTCAGCTAAACAACACCTACTCAACAAACCCATCATCACGGCATCCTCATCATCATCATCATCATCATCATCATCATCATCATCATCATCATCATCATCATCATCAGCATCATCATCATCATCCTCATCATCATCAGCTGGACCCATCATACGTCACGCATCAAGTTAAGCATCACACCGCAATAAAATTATCTGGGGACAATACATGAAACAAGAGGAGAATTTTGCAGGCAGAGCTTACCTGGAGATGAGGGTGCGATGGGACACCTCAGATTCCTGGAGCAAGACGAGGAGGAGGAGGAGGAGGAGGAATAAGAAGAAGAAGACGAAGGAAAAGGGGAGAGAAGAGAAGAAGGAGAAGAACGAATGAAGGATCGGGTGGAGAAGAGGGAGATGGAGATGGCCCGGGAGGTGGAAGAAGCGAGGTGAGATAAAGAAGAGGAGGAAGAAGAGAGAGGGGCCATAGAAGAAGATGGAGGGGTTTTTCTGAAAGGAAAGGGGAAGAGGAAGGGGAAGGTGAAGGGGAAGGAAAGGAGATGATGATGATGGTGATGATGATGGTGATGGTGATGATGGTGATGGTGATGATGGTGGTGGTGGTGATGATGATGGTGGTGGTGATGGTGATGATGGTGGTGATGGTGATGTTGGTGGTGGTGGTGATGATGATGATGGTGAGGGTGCTAGTGTTGATGGTGATAATGGTGGTGGTGATGACGGTAGTTATGATGATGGTGATAGTGAGGATGCTTGTGTTTATGGTGTTGGTGATGATGGGCGATTATGATGTTGGTGGTGGTGATGATGATGTTGGTGGTGGTGATGAGGATGCTGGTGCTGATGGTGGTGCCGGTGATGATGCTGATGGTGGTGATGATGATGTTGATGGTGGTGGTGATGATGGTGTTGATAATGGTGGTGATTATGAGGATGCTGGTGCTAATGGTGGTGGTGATGATGAGGATGCTGGTGCTAATGGTGGTGGTGATGATGATGCTGATGGTGGTGGTGATGCTGATGGTGATGACGAGGATGATGGTGTTGATGGTGGTGGTGCTAATGGTGGTGATGATGATGTGATGGTGATGTTGGTGATGATGATGGTGATGGCCATCATGATCATGATGGTGGTGATGCTGGCGATTGTGATGGTGACGACGGTGATGGTGATGCTGGCGACTGTGATGGTGATGATGGTGATGCTGGCGATTGTGATGGTGACGATGGTGATGGTGGTCATATTTTTTTTTCACTCGAAGGTCACACCGCCTGAATTCTCATCCTTTCTTGAAACGCCAGAAGGCCAGACTTTCACACACCACCCAAATGTATAATGTATTCATGTACGTTCATATGCATGCGTAAATGGACATGCTGCCATTCATGATGTGGATGGTGAGGGCAATATATATAGGTCATGCATAGAGATAGAGATAAATGCACTATTCTGGAAGGGCAAAAGCTTTAAAGGTCCTTGTTTATGATAGATTTAAGTGGATCATTAATCCATAGCCAGACTTTAATAAAGTTACATTGGAAATTAAGAATGTTCGAGAACACACCTTTGATAATGTTACAAGTATAAAGAATCAATGAACATTAGGCTCCCTCTCGTACTACATAATAGGAAAATCTAACCATTGAACTAACTTATCATGACGTGAAATGTTAAAGATTATTTTTTCATGATATAATGATTATTATATATTGAAAAAACTCTAGAGCTTTCTAGAGTATACTAGAATATTCTAGGAATAGAACATTCTAAAACCTTCTAAAAATCTCTAGGTTAATCCTATAAATAAAGACAAAGACATATACATCATATTAAATCAGTTCGAATCAACGTCAGTCTTCAGCCTTAAGCCTTTCTTGTATCAAATTCCTCTTTGTACTCGTTCTGTTTCCAATCAACTCACTTGTATCTACTCTCATCTCTTTCTTTCTACTCTTATATCTTCCTTCAATCATTCAATCTCTTCCCTGGTTCTGATAACAACGGGCCTCAAAGACAAATGATAGAAAATGCAAGACTTTCATTTCTATCAGATTGGCAGAATGAGCCTTTTTTTGCCGCAGCTTCGACTTGGAGATGTTTTTTTCTAAAAGAGCTTCCACACTTCAAGCAGTGTTTGTTTTCCTTTTCCGATCAATCGCGAGCATATTACGATGATCGACGAGGAAATAGGTTGGGGCCAAAAGTGATCCAGGAAACTACTTCAGTTTGTAAGTCTGTACCGTTTGCGCTATGTAAATTTGGGTTAACTAATGGTAAAGGACATCATTATGGAGAGAGAGAAAAAAAAAAGCTCATATGCATGCATGCATGTGTGTGTGTGTGTGTATGCATGCATGCATGCATGTGTGTGTGTATGCATGCATGTGGGCATGTATGCATACATGGGTGCATGCATGTGCGTGTATGTATGCATGCAGGTGTGCATGTATGTAAATGTGTATGCATGTGTGCATGTGTGTGTGCATGTGTGTCATGTGTGCATGCATGGATGGATGGATGCATGACTGCATGGATGCATGGATGCATGGATGCATGGATGCATGGATGGATGGATGCACGGATGCATGGGTGATGCGTGCATGCATGTGTGGGTATGTATGCATGCGTGCATGTATGTATGTATGCATATGTGCAT
>JBBBWG010005125.1:0-28718 GCA_037176905.1 Azolla pinnata
TCTGGTGTCTTGGCCGCCACAACTTGACGTTCTAGATCTGAAGCCTCCTCCTTCAGATCTGATCTTCTCTCTACTTCCACCCACGCCTTCACGCCTCCACCATACTGTTGGAAGCCAGCGCTTGTTCTGCCTGACGACATTCGTCCCCAACACAAGGCGCCAAGACAGGCGTTGAACCGGAATGGTTCAATACTAAGACCAGCTCAGTATTTATATAGTTTCAAGCCTCATGCATGCTCGCCACATGGATTGCATGCATGAATGCCACGTAGTGGCTCAGACGACCTGCGATGTCAACAGAGTCGCAAGTCGTGTTTAAAGTTAATATGGTAATGTTTTAACATATTATCAAATACTAAAATATAATGTTCATTGATTAAAATAAGATAGTATGATGCATAAGACTTTAGCCTATGTAATTATAGGTCATAAGTTCAAATATACACATAAGGTTTTTGTACTGATACTCATGATAATGTGTCGTCCGTAAGCGATCTATACAGCAGAATAGTAGAACTGCAAAGATACACACAGATGCAGAGAAATTTTCTATTAATACTGTTTATGATCACTCACGCACACAGTCACTGTCTAACCCCTCTCTTCACACTACTAGTGTATATATAGACCAATTTTAACGAAAAAGCTCGGTTTGAGCAAGGAAAAGATGTTGTATAATGTGTCGTCCAAAAGCAATCTACGCAGTAGGATAATAGAAAACACACAAATAGAGACAAATGGAGAGAGATAGAAATTTTCTATTAATATTGTTTGTGATCTTTCACAAACAAGTGAAAAGAGTCTGTTATCTGGCATTCCAGATGACAAGACAACGAGATAAGAATAGTGGCTCAATTAAGTGACCATAAAAAGAAGAGAGAAGATGATAATAGATTAATATAAATAACAAGAGATACAATCTAATCGATTCAATTTATTCAAACAGAATAATTGAAATAGACCGATTATAACGAAATACCTCAAATCAAGCAATGATTATATGTTGTATAACGTGTCGTCCGTAAGCAATAGAACTGCAAAGATACACACAGATATAGACAGATGGAGAGAGACATTTTCTATTAATACTATTTATGATCACTCACGCACACAGTCACTCTCTAACCCCTCTCTTAACACTACTAGTGTGTATGTCGTGTATATATAGACCAATTTTAACGAAATAGCTCAGTTTGAGCAAGGATAAGATGTTGTATAACGTGTCGTCCGAAATTTTCTATTAATATTGTTTATGATCACTCAGGGCGGCTGATGACTACAAGTGAAAAGAGTCTATTATCTGGCATTCCAGATGACAAGACAACGAGATAAAAATAGTGGTTCAATTAAGTGACCATAAAAAGAAGAGAAAGAAGATGATAATAGATTAATATAAATAACAAGAGATACAATCTAATCAATTTAATTTATTCAAACAGAATAATTGAAATAGACCGATCATAACGAAATACCTCAAATCAAGCAATGATTACATGTTATATAACATGTCGTCGGTAAGCGATCTACGCAGCAGAATAATAGAACTCTAAAGATATACAGATAAAGACAAATGGAGAGAAATTTTCTATTAATACTGTTTATGATCTCTCACGTGTACACTCACTCTCTAACCCCTCTCTTAATATTACTAGTGTATATATAATGTATATATAGACCAATTTTAACGAAATAGCTCGGTTTGAGCAAGGATAAGATGTTGTATAATGTGTCGTCCGTAAGCAATCTACGCAGCAAGATAATAGAACTCAAAAGATACACACAAATAGAGACAAATGGAGAGAGATAGAATTTTTCAATTAATATTGTTTATGATCTCTCTCTCTCTCTCTCTCTCTCTCTGTGTGTGTCGCGCACACACACACACACACTAACCCCTCTTCTAACACTACTAGTGTATATATATATATATATACTAATAGAGAGAAGTTATTTTGGTATGAGCCCACCTCAAGTCCCTACTCGAGAAATATGAGGGCGTAAGAGTTTTACGTTTTCAATTTGGCGTGAGAGTCCATGCCAGAAATAACGGGTAGAGTTTCACGTTAAAAATAGAGGGCGTGTAAGAGAGGAGTAAGGTGTGGACGCGCGCACACACACACAGACACTCTCACTCTCTAACCCCTCTCTTAATACCACTAGTGTATATGTATATCAATAGAGAAGTTATTTTAGTATGAATGAGCCCACCTCAAGCCCCTATTCTAGAAATATGATGGCATGAGAACTTTATATTCTCAATATTAGCGTGAGAGCCCATGCCAGAAATAAAGGGTAAAGTTCCACATTAAAAATAGAGGGCATAGAAGGGAGCAGTAAGGAGTGGGTTGTGGCCTACTTCGTTTCATACTAATAGTTCTAAGTGAGTTTGTGTGTATATATATGTGTACATTATCATAAAAAACAATTAGAAACGCGAAAGTCGAGACAAACCCATCAAGATCTCCAATGAGGCGATATTGTACACTATTATTTGTTCGTTTGAATAATAAAGAGATAAGATAAATAAATCTTTCACATTAAAAGAAACTAATTACAATAATCACTAATCAATGAGTACTAGAGAGCATATAAATTCTATGGATTGGTGACAGTTTGGATCATTTGGGTTTCAGATTAGGGAGGCTTAGGCCACATCATCAAACTTGTTGTCTTCATCCATCCCTACCATTAACCCTAAACCGGAGTCAACCCCATTCTTGATGGTAATTTTAGATCGCCTTCTTTCAATCTTCTTTCTTTCTACCATTTACTTATAGAAGTCAAGATTTGGAACCATTTGCAACATAATTTTCTATGAATAAAACAAGAAAAAGATCTCAAATAGAGAACAAGGAAATCAGCACCAAACAGATTCCTTATAGAGGAGAACAAGCAGTCAGTACTCATTAATAATAATAATACACTCAAAATGTTACAATGAGAGAATGGAATCAAAAAAATATATTACTGCTTTTCACTAATTAGCACATTGTGTCAGCACTACAAATGGTGGAAGAGGCAAATAATCACGCCAGCATCCATCAAGAATGAGTCAAAAAAGGCCTACAAAATTTGCTCATATATGGACCATCTGCCGTTTATCGCCCTCCTTCCTCTTGCCATAGGGATTAGTTGAGCTGAAGCCATGGCCGCTGTTGCGGCCCTCCATCCGGCCTTTCGCTCCTTTCACTAAACCTTTCATTCCTTGCTTTCTGAACTTTGCAGCATTACTGTCAATCTGTAGATTCACTTTGGGAGGACACGTGAACCCAAATGATTGTGCCACAGCCTGAGAAACACCATATAGCAAAGATAATATATACTGACACGTCTACTCACACAGAATGACAAATTGAGAGCTTGGTTCATATTTAGGTTAAATTACCTGCAGATCGAGGCGATGTACATTAAAAATATCCTTCATTGCATGAGAATTATACGCCAAAATATATGACCGATACGCATCACGTGCTGATTGATGCAAATAGTAGTTCTTTTCCACCAGTTTCTCCTGCAAGATGGAGATCATACATATTTGATGTTAGTGCTTGAATGCAATCATATCTCAACAAAGAAGAAGTATAAAAATGACACACCAGCTGTGATTGCACATTTGCAATTTTATTCTCTGGAAACTCATATTCATTGAGTGGAACTTTTGCACTCTGAAATACATAAAGGCAACATAAATTAACAGCGTCAGGAACCCTTGAAGAGAGGATAGAAAACATGTATGAATTAGAAGACAGAATCACCTTCAAATATCCTAGAAAACCCAACTCCTCTGGAATGAGGAATAAGAGGGCACTTCCCCTTGCACCCTCCCCCCTTGCTGTTCGCCCAACTCTATGAATATACTCCTGGATAATTGTGGGAAAAAAGCAGTAAGTAATCATCATCTTCAGCTTGTGCAATTACTACACACAAATAAAACAATGACTTTGACAGAATCCACACACAACACACAATCTCTTATAACTAGTCACTTGTTAGGTCCCCATGGATACTGTCATCTACCTCCAAGGATACCGCATAAGTTTCTACTTACAGAACAAGCCTCGTTAAAACCAGTTTGAACTGAGAAGAATATCTGATTTCTAACGGGCTGCTATTTTGTTCACGTTAATAATCATCAAACATTGATAGTTTGTTTAGTTTATCTTCAGCCACATGAGATGTCAGATTTCATTCAAGAGATATGGTTTCTATTTACTGCAAGCTCTTTTGAAGTCCTGAACTATTTCAAATAGATCCGTCAAAATCGTTGACATTGCCAACCAATCGAATACCTTCGGATCATCTGGTGGGTCGTACTGAATAATCCAGTCCTGAACAAGAAATATTCAGAAAAAACGAAGATAAGTTTAAGAGTTAACAGTAGATGTCCATAAAAGTGAACTTATGTTTTGGATAAGACATAATGATACACACCACAGCAGGAATATCTAGTCCTCTTGCAGCAACATCCGTGCAAAGCAGAATGCCCGTTTCAGCACTACAGAACTGAAAATATGTCGACGACCGTTTTTGTTGCTTCTGCTTTCCATGGATATCTAGGCATGGAATGTCTATATAATTGAGAAGTTCACTGTGGAACTTTACGGAGTTGCAAGACGAGAAGAAGACCATCACCTATTCAAGAACCAATAATTCCAATTAGAAGAAAATAATTAAGATTAAATGGTCAAGGGATCGTGGCACCCACTTCAACAAAGTTATACTTATCCATTTATATCATACAATAAATCTCATCAGTCCCTGCCAAATATTAAGACCACCAAATTACCGTTTTAAAAATCCCATGAATGATAAATTGACCATATACAGTATTGCAAGACATGTACACAAGATACACACTATTGATTAAAAAGTAACTACCTTTTTCTTGAGGTTCTTCTTCAAGAATGTGAATAGAAGAAGAAAACGTTTTGCACTGGGGACAACACAGTAGCCCTGCTCTAAACCTTCAACAGTGGCCTGCATTTTACAAAAGTTTGTTGTTTATTTCTATAATCGAAGAAACATACCATATAGATGTCTTTATCTCAAAATGAACATAGGAATACCTTTGATCTCCCATCATCCACACCAATATATAAAGGCGAGTTTTTAAAAGATACTCGGGCCAAATCTTCCACCTGCATTGCAATTAATGATCTCAGGAATATTGCAACTACAAACTACATGAATAACAACAGAAGAGAAATAAATAGGCACCTTCGTTGTCTGAGTAGCTGAGAAAAGAACAGTTTGCCTTTCCTATACAGAACCAGGAACACAGTAGTATTAAATTTTTGAAAGCTTCTTTTACAAATAGTAATAAAAGAAAATTAAGCAGGTAGGATCCATGTGTATTATTCCATTCTGCCTAGAATATAGTACAAAATTATAGAGAACAGAAAATATCAACAAATGCTCACATATGAAAAGCAGTTACCTTTGGCAACAATTTAATGATTTGTTTCATTTCTTCTTCAAACCCAATTTCCAAAATACGATCAGCCTCATCAATAACCAAGCACTGTCAATGAAAGAAAAAAACATTTTACTCTATTTGCTAGAGCAACAAAAAGTATTTATAATGCAATAGCGTAAGCTTCATCATGAACCTAGCAAACAGAAATACACATTCCAAAAGCTAGCTAATATGCAAAGTTGAAATACTAGGCTGACCTGCAAATTCTTATAGAGGAAACCTTTGGTATTTTGTAGATGATCCAATAGCCTTCCTGGAGTTGAAACCAAAAGGTTTACACCTTTCACTAGTTTCTCTGCTTCTGTTCGTCGATTTGCACCTCCCATGACAATCCCATGTGTTTGCTTATGATGCTTCATAATATCCCTAGCCACTCCATATATCTGAATATTATATCAAAAATAAAAGATGTGCTTGACGAATAATAAACATTTCTGAAACACAAAGTGCCTGCTTGGACACAAAAAGATGCTTTAATCCTAATCTGGTGGAGGAAATGCAAATTTGCATTTAGTTTTCTCTTCTCCACTCCATTTGAGATCAACATCAATTCTCAGTCCACAAAATCACTTTCCGAGTCTAATCATTTTATTCTCTGCCTTTTCTTATGAAGTAAGGAAAAAGACATTCATTCAGCATTGTAAGGCTTCAGTTGCAACCGATATATTAACCACTAGCACTGATACGGCACATTACAGATTCTATATTAATCTCCGTTCAAAGAAACAAGCATATGCAACACAATTACTATAAGAATTCCAGTGATATGTAGATAGCATCATGACAAAATAGAACTCAAATGTAAACTAAACAAGTATAACAGAGCCTCCCATAGAGGTCCAGGCACAAAGTCTAGAGAATCCTACGAAGTACAAGAAGCGTTATAAAAACACCTCATTCCACAACCATCGAACCTTATTAAACGTATTTCCTTCGGTTACTTCGGTTTTCTTTCACAAGGCTTCAAAGAGATCAATTGAGAACTGTACCATACAGACATATATGATACCATATGCATGGGCTATGCAGAAAATTTTTCCTTCGAATGCCATTCACAAAATTTCATACGGAATACATATTAAAGATATACACTGCTATTTCACTGGGCTTAGCAAAAATTATTTCTTTTTACATGTCAATTGTGAGTCTCCAAAGACGTTACTAGAGCATATAGGACATGCGTTATGTTATATAGGTCTTTTCTTGATGGTACTGACAATGCTTGTGCTGTCTCCTACTTTAACTCTTCCTGGCCTTCACAATGTACTGGATCTCTGTATCACATTATTTGTAATCTGTATTCACATCTACCAAAGACATAATATGTTTACAGTGAGGAACTCATTACTCTATGATCTGCCGGTATCTAGTCTTTCAGGTCTAGAATGTTTACAGTGAGGAACTCATTACTCTATGATCTGCCGGTATCTAGTCTTTCAGGTCTAGAATTTCATCAATGAACCATGCGTCCCTGAAAGATCATAGGTTTTATAGGTTTAATATCTCTATATCTAGCTTCAGTACAGCCATTCCAATTGTAAGAACATACAAGATGGAACTGTAAAACCAATAGTTGCTACAAATATCAAAGCTCAGTACAAGTTACTACTTGTATATTAAGAACTGTTCTGATGTCTACAGTCAGAAAAACACAAATTTAAAAGTACACCTGAAATGTTTGTAGATCAAATATATGCATACTTGGAAAATTGATATGACAAGTTCAAGATTGACTTCCTGCCACAAGGCGAAACATATATGATGTTATATTTGAGCATATTTTAGGCATGTTCCTCAACATTGCAAAAAACACAGTAAGTAGCCTGAAGCATTGACCAAAGAGTGAACATGTCACTTTAGGATTGCCTTATGATATAATCTATGTTTATCAAACACATTTTCCAGCATAATATGCATGTGAAAACAAAATCTTTACAATAGAAAAAAATAGGAGATATACAAATGAGGAATAAAATCAAATACAACAAAGTTGATACCTGCATAGCCAGTTCTCGTGTAGGGGAGATAATGACAACACCAGTTCCATTGCGTGGCATGAAATGTGCATGATAAAGGAGCTCCACTGCAGGTATAAGAAATGCTAATGTCTTCCCTGAACCAGTCCTGGCAGCTCCAAGAACATCTTTGCCAGTAAGGAGTGGGGGAATTGACCTAGCCTGAATCTGTTAACCAAGAAAAAGATCTTGCCTCATCAAAGAGCTACAATAAGAAGCCCTGGACATGAAGATCTACACTTATGAGAATTACAAACGGAAACTTTGTTACATCACATTCATTGTGTGCTTAAGAGCTCCGAAGCTATCTGTAAGCTTGTTTAATGGACCAATGGGAATTGACAACATCTATCTTCTAGTAGCACCCTGAGTTCTTCTGTGGTCTTAATTAGAAAACAGTTGGATAGAATAGCAAAAGTATTCATAAAGGCAATAATTTCATACAAAAAACACTGCTCAACATATAAGAAAATACTTTTGAGTATTAGAGATCATCCAAATCATATTTAAAGAAAAACCTGTTGCTCCCCTGAAAGTCGAGTAATGTATTGTACCATGCTGGTATAATGGTATAGTATATAAAGACTATACAGATATTCACATGAAGCAGCTCTGCATAATGAATTATAATGACAATGATGATAGGCACACTACCACTAGCGATGTGGTTTTCGATACCTCGGTCATATGAGTGAAGCCAATCTCTTTGATAGCATTCTGAGTGAGTTCAGAGACAGGCAAGCTCTCAAACGCGCAACTGCTCATAATCCCCGATACCTGTACGTTCTGTATCTCATACAATCCTTCCTCCTCCTTTTTCTTCTTCTTCTCCTTCCCCTTCACCTTCTCCTTCCCATCCGAACTTAATACTGCATCCTCCTCTGTGCCATGGTCAGATGTCAAATTTTTCCTCTTTCTGGATTTCTTATTAGACTTCATTCCTGTGCCTGTGTCATTCACAGGAGGTTCCAATTCTTCTCCCTGTCTACCACCTCTTTCTTCTCCATCTTCTGCACCTTCTTCTTCTTCTTCTTCTTCTTCTTCTCCTTCTCCTGCTCCTCCTTCTGCCCCAACAACTGAGTCCTCTTCTCCAATGCCAGCGAGATTCTCTTCCTGGTTACTGCCGCTCTGCTGCGAGGCCTCGACGATACTGGATGGAATGGAATCATCAGCGGCTGACAACGACCTCTTCTTCCTGCTCCTCTTCCGATTGTTCTTCTTCCTAGCACTATCAATGTGCCCATTATTCTCTGACGTGAAGGCCACCATGACGGCTGCGCTGCGCTGCTCTGCTCCTGCCTGCGCAACAAACTTCTGTGGCTCGAGAAGCCCTGCGTATTAATTAGGTTTTTAGGCGACATGAGAGAACTCTTTTCATACCCGCTGCTCATGCCCATGGAGAAAGCCAAACAGAGCATGTGTGTGTTTGTTGGACATATATGCCCATTGGGTGGACCGATCAATCTATCCGTTCCAGCCAGAAACCATGCGTATTATTAGGGTTTAGGCATGCGTATTATTAGGGTTTAGGCATGCGTATTATTAGGGTTTAGGCATGCGTATTATTAGGGTTTAGGCCTGCGTATTATTAGGGTTTAGGCATGTGTATTATTAGGGTTTAGGCATGCGTATTATCGGAATAGTTCATTAATGAGCGGGTGAGAGCCCATTTTATAGTATATGTCAGCTCACGCGTGCCCGCCCCCCCGTTTGGCATGCATGCACGCATGCCCCTTGGCGATCATGTATGACCTCAAAAGACGATTACGAGCTGGTTAACGGCTCTCAAAATATTGAGTTAATACTGCATAATCAATAATATATATATTTGGACCATCACAAAATAAATTGTAAAAAATCAGATAGTATGATGGTTAGTAATAATGCCTTATATCCTAAAGGTTATGGGGTTTGAACCTTGAACAATCAGTACATGTTGACAATGGTTTTTATATATCTAGGTCGAACATCAAACAATTAGTTCATGTTGATCGTAGCGTTTGTATATCCATGACACTATCCCCTTCTTTGACGACGAGTTTTACCAGTTGCAATATTATAGCTATTATTTGCTTTGTCTGGATACCACGGTGAAAATCTACAAGAATTTCTAGGGCATTAGTGAGATTTTCTGCGGGTTCCCACGTCTGATCATTAGGGGAGTAGCCTGACCAACCCAGTAGATAACAAAATTTGTTACGCATGACTTTGGAGTCTAAGATAACTTCGACTTCATATTTAGGTCCATCAAGAAGTTGTAATGGTGGTGGCGTTGGAATAATCCAATTAGGAATAAAACTAGTTGCACATGGTTCCAATAATGAAACATGAAAGACTAGATGAAGACACATATGAGAAGGGAGGTCAAGGTAGAAAGCAACATCATTGACTTGACCAGATATGACAAACAGTCCCAAACGTTAAAAATCTAACTTGTCACACGGTCTAGTAGTCTTCACATTTCGTCGTAATATCCATACCTAGTGTCGAATGCGGGCATCTAATGGCCGTGTTCACACTGTCCATAAGTGGACGGGCCATATTTGTAATATGTCTAAAAGGCTTGTGCCCTAGCTTGGGGGTATAAATACCAAGCTTGTATGGTCGTCCAAAGTTGGTTGCTCCAATTCCAGATAATAGAAGGTTTCTATTTTGTGCCTATCTCTCTCTCTCCCTCTCTCTCGTGTCTTTGCCGCCACTACTGACCGCCTCAGATCTGAAGCTTCCTCCTTCAGATCTGATCTTCTCTCTGAGCTAACTCACATCTTGACACTTCCACATACTGCTGGGAGGTAGTGCTTTGTTCCGCCTGACGGCCTCAATACAACATCTGGTATCAGAGCCAACTCTGCCAGATACAACACCTAGTTTCCAATACTAAACTTTGGTTGAACCCGTGAGGAGTCAACATGATGTTTATTTGCAATCTTCTTGTATGCAAGTTGAACATCATGTAAATTGAAAGATAACTTACATTGAATGTCTTGGAGTTGACGTAGATGGTCTTTAATCGCGGAATTTTGGAAATTTTTGGAGATTATCTTGTAAAAGAGTGGACTGAGCTATTGTATGAGAACTCCACAAGATGCAAAAAATCAACTTAATCATCTTATAGGTAATTGATGAAACAACGAAAATATTGTTCCAAAGTTTGATTGGTACGTTCCATTTGACCATTAGTTTCTGGATGGTATTAGATGACAACTTATAAGAGGTTCCAAGCAACTTGAGTAAGTGTTTCTAGAGCATCGAAATGAATTGTGGACTACAATCACTAATAAGGTCATCTAGGAAACCATGTAATTTGAATATTTGTTGCAAAACTAGGTTGGTTGTCTCTTGACTATTTATACACTTTATGCAAGGAATGAAATGTGTCATTTTTTAATACATGTCTACCACTGTAAGAATGGTGTCAAAACCCTTTGACGATAGGAGATCAGTAATAAAATCTAAAGAGATGAATTTCCTGCATGGACCTTCTGATATCAGCAATGAGTGTAACAATATTCTATAGGGGTGATGTCGAGGTATCTTAGACTGACAAAATATATCGCAAGTACAAATATAGTCTACCACAACACTACAAAGTATTGGGTTGTTTAGCGTGACCGGTTGCCGCAACCTAGACGTGACACGTCTAGGTTATGACAATTTTTTTTCAAAATCACGTGAAATTTGCCGAGACCATTTCCGTGAGGTTTACTGCGAGTTTGCTGCGATCTTAGCCGCGAGTATAGACGCGAATTTAGTCGCGATTTCAACGCAATTAAAAAAAAAAAATTTTCACACTTAACCACATCTTTTCCACGAGAATTGACGTAAATTTGCCGCATCTATGGGTGCTCGTTTTGCCACAAAAAAGTTTTGACAATTTGACGCAACAACAACTGCAATCATAGATGCTCATTAGACTCGAGTATAAATGGATATTTTTACGTGAGCATAGATGGGAATTCAGCTGCTACCAAAATAGACTATTTGACATGTGTTTTACCGCGAATTTATGCAAATTTAGACGTTACAATAGCTGCAAATTTTGACACAACATTGATGAAAGTTTTATCAGCCAATTTGATGCAAATTTTTCCACGATTTTGACGCAAGTTTACATGTGAGTATAGGCACGAGTGTTGACGCTAGCTTTTACGCGCATTTTGATGCGCAATTTGACACAAATTTTGATGCTCATATAGACGCGTTTTTAACCGCAAGGTTGTTGCAAAATTTTTCATTGCATGTTTGTCGCGGCCATACTAAATTGCCTCATTTGAGCTCATTTGAGATAATGTAGCGGTATAGCCAATCGGTCCAATATACAATTAAATTATACATGTGGTAGATATGTATTTACTATGAATTAAAATGGAATATATTCATATATAGATCAATATGCGTCTATACATCTACATATTCATAAACATCTACATCTACATGTTAATATGCATGAATATATGAATATTTAAGAGTAAATGTATGTGTCAATGCATATATATGCAATTAGGCATCAAACATGTACATATATAGACAAATATGCATATACACATAAATATGCATGAAAGAATGTATATTTAGATGAATATGCATGTATGTGTACATATACAGGTGAATATAGGCTAATAATTTCTAACTTGCAACTATGTTGTAGTAAACAAAGCGTCTATGTTGCAGCAAGGACGTGGCAAAATGTGCAGCAAATATCCAATTTTGCTGCAAATTTGTTGCGAGTTTTATTGCTCATTTTAACACATTGTTGACATGACATAGACACAGTTGTTTATGTGCAATTTACCACGAGTTTGACGCGTAGTAAACGCGATTGTTACTGCTAATTTCTTGCAATTCAGACGCCACTTCTGGCAACAAGGAGTGGAAGAGTGGTTTTGTACGTGGTGCCATCGGTATCACGTACCACCACTTCTCATTATGTAATACAAGTTGGAAAATGGCCTGCATTGCATAACAATACATGTTGGAAATTGTTTAAAAAATATATTATACTTAGAATATCATTATATTGTTTAAGAACACCCCTACTTGTTTACAATGAGATGGTAAGATGAAGGTTCCCCCCTTGGCACTACAAATCCGTGTGGAGTCAATCATCGTAAAGCCACTGGCGTTTACATTGATAGAACATTGTGGGACCTTAACCATACCATCTGACATCGAAGACAAACACATGATGGTATTGCCAAGACCATGGAGCTAGTGAAGTGATCATTCTGGTGGCCTCATTTATGCCAATTCATTGAAAATTACATTCCCACATGTGACATTTGTTGTCGAGCCAAGATGCCCAAACATAATCCTTATGAGTTGCTACAACTGTTGTCGACACCAAGCAAGCCATTGCAGTCAATTTCTATGGATTTCATTACAGATCTTTCACCTTCATAGGGTTTTGATGCTATTTTAACTGTAGTGGATCGATTTATCAAGATGAAACATTTTTTGCCCTGCGTAGAGAGCATCAGTAGTTAAGAAACAACAGATATTATTATGCATGAAGTATTTCGCCATCATGGTCTTCCAGATAATATTATTAGTGATCGTGCAGGTCCGCAATTTATAACTGATGTTTGGAAGCACCAATGTGACGGGCTCCAAATCACTTGCAAACTCTCTTCAGCTGCATATCATCTTGAAACTGATGGCCAAACAGAGCACACAAATCAAACACTTGAGTAATATCTTTGATGCTTCATTAGTTACCAACAAGATGATTTGAGTCATATATTGCATCTTGCAAAGTTTGTGTACACTAACATTGTACACTCTTCTACCAAGGTCACACCTTTTTATGCCTATACTAGCAACCATCCTCGATGGTGTCTCTTAAACATTCTAGTGATCTCACCAAACCCTAGTGCGGAGCAGTATCTCCATCACCTACATTTCTAGAGTGTTCGTCATGGTGTATCGCTTCATCAAGATGACCCATTTCTCTCCTTGTGCCAAAACCATTTCAGGAGAAGAGACAACCGATTTGTTCTTTAAAAATGTTGTTCGACTACGTGGACTCCTAGGCGATATCACTTCTGATCAAGGACCACAATTTGTTTCGTGACACCTCCTGCAAACTTTCGGTTGTATTGTTAATTTGTCTTCGACCTATCATGATCTGCAAACTGATGGACAAACGGAACGGGTTAACTAAATCCTATAATAGTACTTATGGTGCTCTCATATATACTAATGAGATGACTAGGTTGACCTTCTCACACTTGTTGAGTTCACCTACAACTCTCTATATGCGTCTATGGGTGTTACTCCATTTTTTGCAAACTACTGTCTCCACCCCCGTTTCAACATTTCTCTTCCCTCTGATTTTGTCAATCTTTCCATGCAGGACCGGGCACATCTCTTGGAGGATGTACATCGTGACCTTTCCTTGGAGCTTACCCTCATTGGCGAATGCTACAAGGTGCAAGCATATCGTCTTCACTCAAATGCCCCAACGATTTGTGGTAGGTAACTTCGTTTGGCTTCTCTGTCACAATATTGTCACAACTCATCCCTGTTCAAAGCTCAATTACAAGAAGTTGGGCCCTTTCCAAGTCATCAAGAAAATAGGTTCCATATATGGCTATGCGCTTAGAGCTACCGTCCCATTTCCGTATTTAGAATGTATTTCATGTCTCCCTTCTTGAACCTCATCATCTATGCGCTATCCCTGAGCGACACCTTTCTCCTCCACTACCCATCCAACTCTCGATTGGGGAAGAATATAAGGTCGGCCAAATTTCACTCTCATCTCTTCTGTTACAAGTTGTAATACTTGTTCTTTGGAAAGGGTACCCTATCTCGGAAGGTTATCCACAAAACCAGGTCCACATTTTGGTGGGCGGTCTTGAAAGGAGGTTAAATGTTATATAAATGGGTTTTGAACCTATGACCTTATTTAAAGAAAAATTTATTCTAACCAATATCCAATACAAACTCATTATGTAAATGCCAACACATATATACCCATTACTAAATCGATAAATCTTGCAAGAATGAGTTCTGCTCAGGGGGGATTTTAGGTCAGAGTACAAAAAAAGATAAAACTTTTTTTTTGGTCGATAGGCCTCCGTTTAAATTACTATAAAATATTAATATTTTTTTTTGATGTTCTAGAGCTTTCTAGAAGCCTCTCCATGCAAGACCCTGCATGCAAGACCCTCTTCTTGCATGCAGGAGGCCCATAATTATATAAATACAGGGGTTCACCTTGATCCCAATCAAGGTGAACAACACTAGTTACGAAATCAATACTCAGCTTCATCTATCTTCTTCCCAATTATCTCCTCTGCTTTGGCCTAGCTTTGTCTACATTTCTGTATCTGTTCGTGACAATTTGCCGTGAATATAGATGCGAGTATAGCTACAAATTTAGACATGACTGTAGATGCAAAAGTAGCTACTTAGAATGGTTGTGGTAAGGACCAGAAGTTTTCACCACGAGTTTTACCAATTGTAAATGGGAGCATGGCCATGAGTATTAGATGCAAGTTGTGTTGCTGTAAAGTCGTGAGAAAGTTATGGTGACATTTGCGGTTTCATTCGTGATAAAGTCCCAGTAAACTCGCAACAACAGTTGTGTCTATAGTTGCGACTATTTTCGTGTCTAATCTCAAGTCTATAGTTGTAGTAAAACCATAGTAAAAAGTTTTGTTCCTTTTGATGACCTTAGATGCGACTTAAGCTGAAAAAAATAGAACACATTCGCGATAAACGGCGCGTCAAACCGGCCAATACCTCGTAGTGTGCTTGGATATAGACCTGATAGAGATTTTGGTTATAGACTTTGGGATCCAGAGACTCGTCAAGTTGTTCAAAGTTCGGACGTAGTTTTCAATGAGTTTGCCATGCACAACATTACCAAGTGTCCGATCGAGCTACAAAGAGTTACATTTTCAATCTTAACTACTCTGTTGGACGGCCCAACATTGCACACGAGGTGAGCTTCATGGTCCATTGATCCTCCACGATCCAGTATGGAAGGAACAGAGTCTATCCGAGTAGTAGTATGGTCCATTGATCCTCCACGATCCAGTATGGAAGGAACAGAGTCTATCCGAGTAGCCGTGAAGATGTTGTATGTCGACTTCGGAAGAGTTTGTATGGGTTGAAACAAGCTCCGCGCTCATGGTATAAGAAGTTCAATTGGATGACGACCATTTCGTATACATTAAGGATGCACCAGATGGGTCTCCATCTTTCTTATCCTTTACGTGGATGATATGCTCCTCCCTAGTTGATTTATCAAAGAGCTTGCTGAACTTTGACGACAATTTTTGTTGAAATTTGCGATGAAGGATCTTGGTTCAATGCATTATATTCTCAGGATGAAGATCACGTGGAATCGTAAGTCAGTACAGTTATATTTGTCTCAGTCCACTTACATCTGATTAATTCTGGAGCGATTTAGCATGCATACGACCCGATCTGCTTTGACACTACTACCTGCAAATTTTTGGTTGACGTGGAAGGACTACTTGACATTTGGTTTGGAAGAGGATCATTTGAAGTCGGTACCATACGCATTGGCTATTGGCTCGTTAACATATGCTATGGTTGCGATGCTACTAGACATAATGCACACATTTGGAGTTGTAAGTAGATTAATGCATAATCCCGGACGAGCACACTAGAATGTAGTGAAACATATCTTCAGATATCTGGTTGCACAAAAGACTACGACATCAAATTCAGACCGAATGAGCCATTAGGCCTAGTTGGCTACATGACTCGGATTACATGGGCTATCTCAAAAGTCGGAAATCAACGTCCGAATACGTCTCAGATTTGAGTACGGCACCATTTCATGGAAATCAAAACTGCAAGATTGTATGGCTATAAGTACAATCGAAGCAAAGTATGTAGCTTCGTTTGACATAACTATGGAAGTGCTTTAGTTTGGACAACTAGCTTGTATGTTTCGACAAACTGATCTGAAATTGACTCCGATTGTACTCAGTGACAGTCGGGGAGCTATTGGCTTAGCAATGAATTTGGTACATCATAATGCATCAAAGCATATTGAGGTTCAGTATCACTTTGTTCGGGATTGCGTGACCTAAGGCAAGCTCAACCTAGAAAAGGTTTCCACGGTTGACAATGTTGCATACATGATGATCAAGGGTCTTTTGACAGATTAATTTTAGTCTCTTCGGGAATGGATGGGCGTGGAGTTGATTTCAACTAATCATGACTGTAGTCATACTTAGTATGTTGACGACCATAGTAATATATCAACCCCTTGTTGCACCTATACTATTTTGTTTCCTTTTCTTCTTCTACAAATTCTTTGGAACACGCTCATTATGGGGGAGTGTTGAATGTGGTCATTTACTAGTGGATCAACTACGCCATAAAAATAACAAAAACTAGGTACATGTCATGTATGATAAAATGAGTTCTTAAAAGAAAAATGTCACGTTTGACTTGGTTGAACTTCTTTAAGGAAAATAACTTTGAAAAATAAGTGGATATTTAAGTCAAAAAATGATGACGACAAATTAGTGAAATATAAGGGTCTATTGGTTCTAATGGAATTTAGTCAAAAGAAGGGCATTGATTTTAATGAAATTTTCTCACTAGTGGTGCAATTGAGTTCTATTCGAGTTGCTTTAGTCTAGTAACCAATCTATATCTTGAGCTAGAGAAACTTGGTATAGAAAGAACACTTTTTTGTATGGGATTTGAATGAAGAAATTTATATGGAATAACTGGAAGGTTTTGAAGAGAATGAGAAAGGACTTTGGTTTGCAAATTGAAAGTAGTCCCTACATCTTGAAACAAGAACGGAGACAATGGTGTAAGAAATTTGATACAGTAATGATAACTCAAAACTATAAAAGAGTTAATGCAGATTATTGTGTCTATGTTAGAAACTTCGATGAAGGTAACCTTATTATTCTTCTAGTATTATATATATGTTGATAATATGTTAATCACCGGTCAAGATGGTAACTTTATCAACAAATTGAAATTAGAGTTATTTAATAACTCATTTGACATTAAAGATCTAGGACCTAACAAAAATATCTTATGTGGAAAAATTGTGGCTTTCACAAGAGAAGTATATAAAATGCGTACTAAGGTTTTAAATGCAACAACTACAAAGGTTTCATATGCAACAAGTGAAACTCATAAATACTCCTCTTGTCACACACTTTAAGTTTTGCAAGAAGCTTTGTCCAATTACAACTCAAGAAAACGAGATGTCTTTAATTCCTTACTCCTTGATAGTTGGATCCCTCATGTATGTAATGGTTCGTACGTGATTAGATATTGATCATGTCATTGCAAGTGTTGTTAGTAGGTATCTTTCTAATCTTAGTCTAGGATGTTGTGAAGTGGATCTTGAGGTATTTGAGAGGGACATCCACATTATACTTGTGTTTTGGAGATTCTAAACCAATCTCTTAAGGTTTTACAAATGCAAATATGGCTAATGATCTTGAAAACAAAAAATCCATTCGAGATTCTTATTCACATTTGTAAGGGGAGTCATATCATGGCATGTATTATTTTGTGTACTATTAAAATTAAATATATATTGCAATATGAATGTTAGCAAAAAGATAGTTTGGTTGAAAAAGTTTGTTTTGGAATTACGATAAATTATGTGATTTTTTGGGATAGTCAAAATGTAATAGCCCAAAGTGCGATAGATTTTTATCCAAAGTAAAAACTTGGGTGCGTCTTTACTCTAACTTTTCGCAGCAGCAGCAGCAGCAGCTTGGCTATGGCGATGGCTTCCGACGGCCTCGATGAAGATGACATGGTTTCTCTGCAACAGGGACACGCACAGGCTCCCTCTGGTTCCCATGAAGACGAAGAGGCTCAAGAATGCCTGCGTTCGCACTTCCCCCTCTCCTTCGGACCCAGGCAGGCACAACAGCAACAACCCCGCCAGCAACACAGACAAGCGCAACAGCAGCCGGGAGGCAGGGATTCTGCATCTGTGCTTGAAGAGCCACGCCGGCGCGTGCATGGACCCCTCCCCATGCCACCTGGGTCCAAAGCTCAGCATCAGCAGCGCAACTCAGAGACCCCAGTAGCTACACAGGTCCCTGCACCAGAAGTGGAGGAGGACAAAGAGTATCCCTCCGATGACAGGGATGGTTTGATGGTCGGCCCTCCATTACCTCCAGCATCGGCCCCTCTCGTTGAGAGTGATACAGAAGAAATTGGACCACCCCGTCCTCCTCCTCCAAATGCTGGGAGCAGCACTGATGATGATGATGCTGATACTGATGATGATGAGGACGATGATGGCGATGGGGCTCGTTACGAGGAAGAAGATTTCAAGGTTCCATTGAGTAACGAGATAGTGCTGAAAGGACATTCCAAGGTACAGACTTGTACTGCTGCTATGAAGAAATTTCTTCCATGGGGTTAGTTACCATGTGGTAGTTGTTTGACCTAGCTGGAACTGGGTAAGTCCATATATTCATCTAAAATGCACAGATAAAATCATCTTGGAAAAGGTAGCCTACTGAATTGACCTGCTACTAATGATGTTATCTTTTCTCAGTTCTAGAGATGGACTATCTGGGGATTGTGATATTCATAGTACTGTCGTTGAAAAGCTATGACCTTGTGTCAGTTCAGAATTTGGATCTTTGATGTTAGGGTAGGGCGTTAAATTGTAACTGTTGAAGTAACATGATGCTGAAGGAAGAGCTATTCCCGATTACTTTGTTAAGCATGAAGCTTGACATGTTTGTAGGTTGTTTCAGCATTAGCCGTTGACCCCACTGGCACGAGAGTGTTAACAGGAAGCTATGACTATATGGTTCGCATGTATGATTTCCAAGGAATGGATTCAAGATTGCAGTCGTTTAGACAGCTGGAGCCATTTGAAGGACATCAAGTGCGTGGCCTCAGTTGGAGTCCAACAGCTGATCGGTTTTTGTGTGTCACAGGATCTGCACAAGCAAAGGTTAGGAAAGCCTGCTCCCTATAGTATAAAAGTAGCATGAAACTGGTATATTGATGCATCCAAAACTTCATTAAGAGATTATGATACTATTACAACCTAAATGTTCGGTGTAAATGCTCTATGCTCATAAATCCATTCATTAATTATATATATGAAAATATGTCTTTCTCTCTCTCTTAATGGATGCCTATGTTCTGTAATAATTGTTGCTGCCTCGTAACACTTCTGTTTCCTTAAACGGGTATCAAAATTTTCAGATACCAAGTCTGCAAAAAACTCTTTAGATTTTATTTAGACTTCTTTCAGAGATATAGGATAAGCTTTCTGGTCACTAGTCTGCCCATTTGTTTGAAGAAATCATTTGCGGATTGTGGGAACAATGGCCTTCAGTTCAACTGCAGTAAAAAATCTCTTTGAGATTAAGAGGTTGGAGGGAAAAAGTTTTGAATTATGGAAAGATCATATGTAGGGCAGATTTTTTCTCAGAGAATGGGGGGCTTTTGTGGAGTGAACCTAGAGAGGATCTGCATCTTAAGCATCTTAATTTAGTATAGGTGTATCTGTTGAGCTATGTATAAAAGGTATGAATTTTCATTGTGGAAAAACATGGCTGGAATGTTTGGAAAATTATTACAAGAGTAATTTCATTGTTGGCTACTTTAGAAGCTAGAATTTTGGCCGCCTTAGTGAAGTTTTTGAGTAACGTAATTACTAATACTGTAGTGAAATGTCCAAAACTTGATAAAATGTTTTATAAGATGTCTAAAGGATAGACAAATAGCAAGAAGGAAAGATAAACAAACACCGCTATACTATTGCATGAAGAAATAAAAACATAAGAAAGCCTGAATAGATTTAATTTCACATATGTAGTACAACAATGAATTGATTCAAGGACGACTAGTTGTGTAACATCTTCAATTAACAGCTCTAAGTGTCTACTTGTTGCATGAGTGCGGAAAACATTCAATGTTTGAAACCAACTAAGCTCTGTTATGGGGATTCTTGCTACAATATATTTCAATTTGCATATGAGTAAATTAATTTAAATCGCAGTTGCACTAATTAATCTTTTTTGGTAAGCATATCCTACTATATTGATGGGCTCTCCCTGCGATATTCCTTTCAAGCATTTGCACTTGAAGTAAAACGATGTACGTGCATTTGCACAGGCATAATACATTATTTTGTTCCCTGACTCAGGAAACATAGGTTGACAAACCACTTTTGGAAACTAGGTTTCTCAAAGCATAGCTAAAAATTGTACCTTTTTCATGTGTTACTATTGTTATGGCCTCCATACCAACTCAAACTTCCAATATTTTCAGACCATTTGATTTCATTGATGCCGAAAATTCAGGGGGAAAACATAACACAAATAAGTGTTCATGCAATGGTTGTCTTTGTTCCAAGGATTGAAAGCGTCTTTCACGTGGACAGGTTTTGATTATGAACTGTACCATATAACTACACCATAGTAAGAGTGTGGTAATATTGAAATTTGATGTGCATGCAGATTTATGACAGAGATGGATTAACTTTGGGTGAGTTTCTGAGAGGTGATATGTATATACGAGATTTGAAAAATACAAAAGGCCATATCTCAGGCTTGACTGGAGGTCAATGGCACCCGAAGGAGAAACAAACCATTTTGACATGTTCAGAAGATGGATCCTTAAGAATTTGGGATGTTAGTGACTTCAAGTCTCAGAAACAGGTTAGATTGATCAAGACAATGCATTGAATGTTGTAACCTGGATTCATGTTATGATTAAGGAGGATGGATTTTCAGGTTATCAAGCCAAAGCTGGCAAGGCCAGGCCGTGTGCCAGTTACAGCATGTGCATGGGGTTTGGAAGGTAAATGCGTTGCTGGTGGATTGGGCAATGGATCTGTACAGGTTTGCATTATTTCCCCTATCTAGATTTTTCTTGGCCTTAAAAGGTGTTTTTCCCTATGTTTTTGATCTTTACTTCATTCTGTTCAGGTCTGGAACATAAAAGGGGGTTGGGGAAGCAGGCCAGATGTTTATATTGAGAAAGCCCATAAAGATGGCGAAGATGTTTCTGGCTTGACGTTTTCTTCAGATGGATATACACTTCTATCCAGGAGTCTTGACGAAACTCTCAAAGTTGTTGAAACTCAAATGATTACTGAGCTTGTCGTGATGTTTAAAAAGTCTGAACATGCAATATGTTTGTCCTGTAGGTGTGGGATTTGCGGGCAGCAAAGTCTCCTGTCAAAATCTTCGGAGATCTCCCCAACTTCTATCCACAAACAAATGTGGCATTTAGTCCCAACGAGCAACTCATCATGACTGGAACATCAGCAGAGAAAGATGGGAAGGCTGGAGGATTGTTATACTTATTTGACAGGCGGCGATTAGAGCTTCTACGCAAAATTGGGGTGTCTAGTCAAAGTGTGGTTTCATGTATGTGGCACACGCATTTAAACCAGGTAACATGTTTGTTACATATTATTTAGTGATGTGTGATGTTATTTTCCTTTTCAGTGCTTAGAAGGGTTCTAAAGATGGGATCCTGATCATGCACAGATTCTTGCAACAACTGGTGATAAAAAGGAGGGGAGTACTCACATATTCTATGATCCTGTTATCAGCGTGAGGGGTGCCTTAGTGTGTGTTTCACGGGCTCCGAGGAAGAAATCCATGGAAGATTTTGAAGCGCGACCTGTGATCCATCATCCACATGCGCTCCCTCTTTTTAGAGATGAGCCAAGCAGGAAAAGGCAAAGAGAGAAGGCCCGAAGCGATCCCCTGAAATCGATGCGCCCCGATTTGCCTGTGACTGGTCCTGGTCATGGTGGAAGAGTGGGTACGACTAAAGGCAGCCTGTTAACACAGTATCTGCTGAAGGTCAGTTTGGTCTCTGCCCTAGTTCAGTTACACTGTCTGTTTCATCGATCAATTCGAAAACGCCATACCCTTCTTTTACCTTCTTTGTGTTCTTTTGGGTTGTGTGGGTGCAGGAAGGTGGGCTAATGAAAGAAACATGGATGGAGGAAGATCCAAGGGCAGCCATCTTGAGGCACGCGGAAGCAGCTGCGAGTGATCCAAAGTACATTGCACCAGCGTATGCAAAAACCCAACCAGACACAATCTTTGCCTCAGATTTGGACTCTGATGAGGAAGAAACGTGATATCAACACCAGTATGTATAATATCAAACCCTAGACCCTAAATCCTCTTCTTGTAAGCTCAATGGAATATAATATACTAGGAGAAAAAGAGAAACTGTGTATGTGTGTGTGTTTAGAGGGGGAGAGTTTTGACTTTGGAAGTCAAATACTCTTAACTCATCTTGAGGCACAGATTCAGGCAGGATATTACAACATTTGCTATTATTATCATCAAGAAATTCAGCATTTACAGGCTGCAAGTAAACCAAGCCTGCACAGGGATTTTCTTTGACTTGGTCCATGTATTCATTCATTTGTTAGAATTGAATTGACATGGAGGTGCTAACAGAGTATTTTTAAATTATGTGTCAAATGAGAGGCCTAGAGAGATGTATAAAAATGAGGCCAAGCCACCTTTCATAGCGCATTATTTAGTATAATGAAAAAATTGAGGTTGTGGCTCGCATAGATTGTTTGTAGTAGTTTGCCTAATAATTGACAATGTGGGAAGTTGGTGGTAAGTGTATCACTATAAATGTTTTGACATTCAGAGCTTTTCTTCTATTTTCCAACACATGCTTGTTCGATATCTTGATATTTTGCTTGCTACACATCATCATATAGATCATAGAGCAAAGCCTTGTGTAGTGGATCAACAAAAGGAATGGCCGGTGTCCAGAAAGTTGATGGCCAGCTTCTTCCGTTTCCTTGCACAAGGCCACATCAACCCCACCTTATAAAAATCTTTAAATTCTATGTATTTATATAATTTGTAAAAATTATTAAAGAACCACTTCAAAACTTGAGTAATTTGAAAGTTTATTAAAAAACTAGTGATGTTAGCAAATAATGACATTCCCAATGTATAGAGAGATCATAATAATTTAATGTTAGCTTTGCGACATCATTTCTTAAAAAATGCTTAGTATAATTGAAATAGTTAATTACTTTCAAAAAATTTATAATATTGTTATAATTATAGTATATTGCTTATTTTATTTGATTGTGACAAAACATTCATGGGCTTAATCTTCACGATGTCTTTGTTTTTGACGAAACACATGACTTTATTCAAGAATTCGATATATCACGTTAACTTCTTGCATAAAACATAAAATTTCTAGAAGGGGTTGATCTTAAAAAAATACATGGCTTTATAGAAGAAGTCAATGTGGTGCATCAACTGCTTCAATAAACATATAAAACATAAATATTTTACAAATGGTCGATACTAGCATATATCCATTTAAGGAAGTGACATGGTAAAAATTACACCCTTAACCTTTATTATTACAATTAAACAACCTAACCAATACACTATATTCATGATAATATTCACTATTATCAAAGTAAATATTTATTTATATCTATGTTTAATATTTCACACAAAACATTTATACAATAATAAAAATAAAACTCAAACTGAGAGTCAAACATAATACCTTTACTTTCACAATCGAGTTGTAATGTAACCAACATAGAATCCAAGATAATATTATATAAACCAACACATGAACTTCTTGTGTTAATGCCTTGTGTTTCTACAAAAAACAAAAATATTTAAATATAGTGAGAGTTGAACCCATGACCTCTACTTTAACTCTCAAATTGAGGTTTTGGTAATGCTATATGTTTGAAATAAAGGAAGTATGTTATAGATGTATTAAAGTTTGGTATGCTACCATGTAAAGCGTTGTTATTGCCATTGGATACAAATGCTAAGTATCGACCAAATATTGGTGAAAGAAGAGACTCAGTTGACGAGAAAGAACCTCAAACTAGGTAACCAGGTTTGGATTGGCGGTAATGTTTATTTTCTGCTAAAAACTCAGGTTTATTTTCTCTTTTTCTACTAGAAAAGAAGGCACTCATGGCCATTGTAAGCATAAGAGAACATGCATTATATCATTACAGAAATTTCTCAATTAGTTCTCCTTTATTTAAGTTCATATAATCCTAGTTTTCATGAAGATTAATCGCATCATATGTGTATCACTCAAATTTGATCTATTCTTCATTTTATTTTGATGTCTTAAGCCATTTTTCTTGTCCAAATAATCTTTTTCTGTTAGACATTTTCTTATCAATGATTGCCCCTATGATCCGTACAAAAACAAGACAGAGGATACCTTCTCGAAGAGAATCTTTTCCGATGGAAAGTGCTGCATCACTAAGAGATTCCCATAAGAAACATTACAAGGTATTGAGTCCTTAGCCACGACCATTTACACGAGTTTTGCCGCGAGTTTGCCGCGACGTTTTTCAAAACTTTTGACGCGTTATTTACCACAACTATATACGTGTTTGTAACCATAAGATTTGACGCATCGATTACTGTGACCTAACTAAAATTTACAATAACACTATGTCATAGGCAAGATTTGAACCAATCACCTTAATTACAAGGTCAAGTGATTTAACATACAATTATATAATTTATTTACATTAAATTTATTATTATTATTATAAAATTTTCTTTCTCCTTCCCATAAATAATGAGTAACGTACCTTGGTTAACAATAATTGTGCTTTTTCCAATTATTATTATATACAATGTACTAAATCTATACGTCTATCCATATACAAATCAATATGCATCAATACATCTAAATATGCATATACATCTATCTACATAGGCATGTATATATATATGTACAAGCGAATATCAATCAGACATGTACATATAGGTGAATATACATGTATGCATGGATATGCAAGTGAATTTGCATGTATGTTTCAATATATAGGTGAATGTGCCTATATCTGACCATTTACAGGTCAATAAACATTAAACATGTACATATATAGACGAATATGCATATATCTATGCATATACACACACAACTATGCATGAGAAAATTAATTTTTAGATGAATATGCATTTATGTATGCATATATAGGTGAATACATACTAATATAAGCTATGTTATAGCAAAGTCGTCGCGCTATTTGCACGGCTATGTTGTAGCAACATCGTGACAAAATGTGCAGTATAAAGATTTAATTTTGCTTCATGTTTGTTTCATATTTGTTGCAACATAGATGCACTTGTTGCTAAAAAATTGCCGCGATCATATTCTAACATTGTGTTCCAGGCAAGATTTGAACTCATGACCTCAGTTAAAACAATCAAATAGTTTATGCAATCAATCCAACATACAATTATATAATATATATATATATATACTAAATTTGAAGTAAAATGATCAATATCCAATTATCTATCCATATATAAATCAATATGCGTGTGACGTGTGTCTGTGTATATATATATATATACATGAATATATATGTATATATGCATATACAAGAGAAAATACATCAAACATGTACATTATAGGTGAATATGCATGTTTGCATGGATATACGGGTGAATATGCATGTATTTAGCCCTTTACAGGTCAATAAGCATCAAACATGTACATATTTAGATGAATATGCATATATGTACATATATGGTGAATACATACTAAAATAAGCTAATTTGTAGCTATGTTACAACAAATAGAGCGTCGATGTTGCATCTATGTTGCGGCAAATATCACATCTATGTTGTAACAATGTCACGACAAACAACGCATCTATGTTGAAGCAAAATGTGCAGTAAAGATCTGATATCGCCGCGTGTTTGCTGCAACATAAATGCGAACACATTGCAACATTGTATCACAGGCAAGATTTGAACCCATGGTCTCATTTGAAACAATCAAATGGTCTATCCAATAAATCCAGCATAAATTTCAAGTAAACTAATCAATATCCAATTATCTATCCATATATTATAAATCACATTGTGTATACATCTAAATATACATGTATCTATATACATGAATATATGAATATATGAATATTTATGTGTATATATATGTATCTATGCATATACAAGCGAAAATGCATCAAACATGTACATTATAGGTGAATATGCATGTTTGCATGGATATACAGGTGAATTTGCATGGATGTTTCAATATACGAGTGAATATGCATGTATCTGGCCCTTTACAAGTCATTATACACCAAACATGTACCATATATAGACGAATATGCATATATCTATGTATATACACACAAACATTCATGAAATCATGAATATTTAGATAAATATGAATGTATGTATGCATATACAAGTACATACTAATATAAGTTAATTTGCAGCTATGTTGCAGCAAAGAGCGCGTCTATGTTGTAGCAAGGTAAAGATCCAATTTCTTTGCATGTTTGATGCAACATAAACGCAATTGGTTGCTACAAATTTGTCGTGACCATACTACAACATTGTGTCTCAAGCAAGATTTGAACCCATCACGTCATTTGAAAATTTAATGGTCCACCTAATCAATCCAAGATAAAATTATATAAGGTAAAGTAAAATGATGAATATCCAATATATATCTATGGATTATTGGAGAAAACACAAAATTCAAAAAGTTGGTGTTTATTAGAAAACTTTAAATTTGTCATTTTTTGAAAATGATAAGAATGTTTTAAATAAGCTATATTGACATTTAATAGCAACTATTTATTAGAGCATTGTCCTCATCCAAATGTAATCAAACATTAACAGGATTGTGTGTTAAAGATCTTGTTTGTCGAGTTATTTTATCCATGCTTTTAATATTTAACTTCTCCTTGATTATACTAATCATTGAATTCTTTAAATGGTCTGATTTTGTTAAGGTAAAATCATAAATTAGAGTAACATCCACTTTTCCAACCATTGTACCTATCATTTCCAAACCGTCCAAAAAAAAACATTTTAACTAGTTGTGTAATACCAATGAATATTAAATGATAATACCCTATTATCATTTTCATTTGTTAATTTAAATGTAGAACCTTTGCTATCCGAAATGGACAACCTAAGTGATCATGCTTTGATAATGTTTCGATTAACATCCTAATCTCTATTTCCTGTAAATTACCCCACACTACAAGGTATTAGGCTATTTCCCGCGATAGTTTGCCACGACGCGACAATTTTTTTTTAGAATCGCATCAAATTTGCTGCGACTATTTACGCGAGTTTTGCCGCTCCATTTACCACGAGCTTGCTGCAAACTTACAACACTTTGTTACAACCAAGATTTGAACCTGTGATCTCATTTCACACAATCAAATCATCTAACCAATTCAACTAACAAACACTTATGTAATATAATTAGTAAATACTATATTTATTATTATTATTTACAATGTTTGAAATCATACATCTATTCATATACAAATCAATATGCATGAATACATCTAAATATACATACAAATCTACATACACATGTAGATATACATGAATATATGAATATTTATACGTATGTATGTATGCATATAAAAGCGAATATGAATCAGACATGTGCATGCATATATAAGTGAATATGTATGTATTGATAGATATACAAGTGAATTTGCATGTAAGTTTCAATATACAGGTGAATGTGCTTGTATCTAACCATTTACAGTTCAAACTACATCAAACATGTACATATATAGACAAATCTGCATATTTCTATGCACACACACAAATATGCATTAAAAAATGAACATTTTGACGAATATGCATGCATGTATGAATATAGAAGTGAATGCATACTAATATAAGTTAATTTGCAGTTATGTTGCAGCAAACTCACGGCAAAATGTGCAGTAAACATACAATTTTGCCGCGTGTTTGCTGCATATTTGCTGGAAAATTGCCGCAACCATATTGCAACACTGTGTCCCAGGTAGGATTTGAACACATCACCTCATCTGAAACCAGCAAATGGTCTACCCAATCAATACAACATAGCATGATATAATATATTTATTAAAGTACCATAAAATGATTAATATCCAATTATCTATAGATAGATACACCAATATATTTGTATACATGTAAATATACGTGTATATATATACATGAATATATTAATATTTATGGGTATATATATGTATGTAATCATATACAAGCGATTATAAAGCAAACATGTACATTATAGGTGAATATGCATTTACAACTCAATATACATCAAAGATGTACAAATATAAACGAATTTGCATATCAATATGCATACACAGACAAATATGCATGGAAAAATGACTATTTAGATGAATATGCATGTATGTATGCATATACAAGTGAATACATACTACTATAAGTTAATTTGCAGCTATGTTG
>JBBBWG010005136.1:2635-16200 GCA_037176905.1 Azolla pinnata
TTCTAATTTAGGCACACAATTGTATCAATTCTCTTTAATTATAATCATACTTCTCTTAATCTCGAGCAAATATTCATCTCCCAATTCATAACCTCAATGGTTCCACCCAGACACACATATATGTGCCTTCTCCTGCTTCAACATGCCTGATTTTCTCTAGAAACTAATTTGTTAGTCCACTAACCTTTCTGTTGTTTGCACTCCTCGAGATTGCATCCGTAACAAGATCGAGAAAGCAAGTCTAAATCCAAATGCATATTGGCATTATTACAACTGATACATCATTAAACGTAAAACTTCTTTCAATCAGGTAGCCAAAGCGTGCGGAGAACAGTGGAAACGAATGTCGATTGAGGTATCGTTGTCTTCTTCTATTGTACTGTGTGCGCAAACACCTGCTAACATTGTTGTTTGTGCTCTGTTTTTTTCTCAGGAGAAAGCGTCATACGTAACTCGAACATCAAAGGGATAAATGAATCTTAGCAAGCTCTATCCTCACTTTTGGTGGAGATTGAATGCGATTAGAATCGTGATAGTATGATGGCCTCATTTTATTTGTGCTAAATTTTAAGATTTTACACATGTGCGGTATTACGAGCATTAAATGCCTTTTTCAATTTAAAAAAAATCATCATTATTTCATGTCGTTGGTTAAATTAATTTGCATCAAATGTTGACTTTTCATATGAAATACTATTATTGCCTCAATATTCACAAAAACATTTTAACACGTGCGATAATTTTTTTTTTAATTTATTAAGATTCCCATTTAAATCTTTATGTTTGTGTAATAATAACGTCCAAAGCTTCGAATTAAAAACTTGCAGTCGCATTATTACGTATGCACTCACAAGAAGTGCAAGAGAAGAGAGATAGCAGCTGGAAAATCGGACGCTAATCGTGTTGGGGACGACAACACAGATGCCTTCCTCAACATACATCTCGAAAATGTTGTATCCTGCAATATTTTGTATTTCTATACCCGCCACGTCTGGTGAGGTCGAGCTGGTCTTCAAGGACGGGATCGTCGTGGTATCCATACCAAATCTCAGAAAAAGCACTACAATTGACTTTAAGAAGTAAGGACGTTCTCTTGTTGTTCGAAATTCACTAGTATCTGTGTCTATTTTGTTCAGGCTGGCTTTTTTCCGTTTTTCTTCCGTTAATACAAGGGTGCTTCATTGACTCAGTCGGATGTAGTGCATTAACGAAGAAGCAATAAGTCAGGCACGTCGGCGCCGCCGAAGCCGAAGAGGGCGCTCACTCTCTTCTTCGTATTCATTTAAGTAAGACGTGTGTTTGCGGCGCCGCCCAAGCTGGAGATTGAATGCGATCAGAATCGTGATGGTATGATGGCCTCATTTTATTTGTGCTAAATTTTAAGATTCTACACATGTGCGGCACTACGAGAATTAAATGCCTTTTTAAATTTTCAAAAAATAACTATTATTTCATGTCGCTAGTTAAATTAATGTGTATCAAATGTTGACTTTTCATATTAAATTTTATAATTGCCTCAATATTCACAAATTTTTTTGACATGTGCTATAAAATTTTTTTGTACTGTATTAAGATTCCCATTTAAATCTTTATGGATTCTGTGTCATAATGGCTTCTGAAACTTCGAAACAAGAACTTGCAGTTGTATTATTACGTATGCACTCACAAGAAGTGCACGAGAAGAGAGGTAGAAGTTGGACAATCGGATACGAATCGTGTTGACGACCAAAGCACGGAAGCCTTCCTAAACATACGTCTCTAAAATGTCGTATCCTTCAATATCGTGGGAATGAGCCCCAAGTATATTTACATACCCGTCACATCGATGAGGTCGAGTTGGTCTTCAAGGACGGGATCGTCGTGGTATCCATACCAAATCTCAAAAAAAGCATTACAATGGGCTTTAAGGTGTAAGCACATCCTCTTGTTGTTCAAATTTCACTAATATCTGTCTCTATTGTGTTAATGCTGGCTTTTTTCCTTTTTTCTTCCTTTAATTTAGGGGTGCTTCATCGACTTAGTCGGATAAAGTGCCTCGAGAAAGAAGTAATAAGTCAGGCATGCCGACGTTGGCCAAGCCGAAGAGGGCGCTCAGTCCCTTCTTCATATTCATTTGATTAAGTCGTGTGTTTGCGGTAATCATGAACCGATTATGTGTAGGGCGGAATTTTATTGTGAGGTTGATCCTAAGCTTCCCATGTTGAGAGTTAAAGGAAAACAGGCAGCTAGGCAGCTTAGAATTGAAGGTTTGCATTATAGCGTTCTAGCGGCATTGGTGAGGGGGAACAGATCTATTCCAAAGAGAAAAAAAAATGGTAGCATAAATAGGAGGACGAGAGTGAAATCGGTGTAAAAGAATGGATTAAAATATACCAATGTGAATGTAAGAGAAAGAAAAGATATTTCACCACCAAAACTAATTTCTATTTATACCTTTTGGCGTCATATAAAAGTCATTATGACTTAAAATTATTATGAGTATTTCTCCACACGTGCGATAGTACAAGAATTAAATGTCTTTCCAAATCGTTTAAAAATCATCATTATTTCATGTCGCTCGTCAAATTAATTCACATCAAATGTTCACTTTTCGTACGAAATGTTATAATCACCCCAATACCCACAAAAGTTTTTTGACACGTACCACAAATATTTTTTTTAATGTATTAGAATTTTGTTGCCCCTCTTTTCCTTGGATTACTTCTCTTTCCCCCTCACCAGTGCCACCATAATGTTGTCCGAGATGCCTATCTACTTGTTTTGAAGTAACTCTAGATGTGTAAAGCATAAGATCAAGCGTACGAAGCTTAGGACCCAAAACTTTGAGGTTTCTCGACATCATTACGTATGCACTCCCAAGGAGTGCAAACAATGACATATACCCGAACAATCAGACGACTTTTTGGGGGAAGCCAGACATGTTAGAGATAGCACGGAGGCCTCCCTCATTGTAAGTTTCAAGGATAGTCGAGATCCGGAAAAAGGTCACGAGTTATATCTCAATACTTGCCACGTTTGAAGTGGTGGAGATAAGCGTCAAGTATGGGATACTCACGGTATCCATACCAAAGCTTGGCAAGGACATCATGAGAAACACAATAGAGACACTAGGGAAATTTGAAAAGCAAGAGATGACGTGCTTACTCTTCTAAGCCGATTACGATGCTCTTTCCAAGATCTGGTATCGAGACCACGACGATCCCGTCATTCATGACTAGCTCCACGTTAGCAGACGTGGCGGGTATGAAAACGTATTGGGGGTTCTTTCCCTTGATAGTGAAAGAGACGTCATCTTCGAGACAAATGTTGAAGCCGGCCTTCGATTGTACAGCTACTGCCACACTTCCCTTCTGTAGGTTCTTAATTTGAACCTTTGGACGCCTGATCTAAAGCTTCAAACGATCAGAACTACCGCAACTCCTACAGGATGGCAGCTCGGACGGCAGCTCGGGTGGCAACACCCCATCATCATATCAGGCGCCATAAAATAATGATATTTTTCTAAAAATTAAAAAATGCATTTAATTCTTATATTACTGCACGATGTCGTGAAGAATTCCGGCTACAAGTAGAAATCAGAAGAAAGCGGCGGAAATAACGGCGTGTTACACATGCACCCGTTCGTAGGATCATTGTACAGGAGGTGTGGACCAGGTGTATATATCCCACATTGTATCTCTCTCCCTTCCTTGTGCTATAAAAGGAGGGAGGGGTCCCCTTGAAGAGGGGTTGCCCATTTTGTAGTATGAGGGTATACCAATTTTATTAGGTCATCTTTAGGGTTCGTTTAGGAGAAGCGGAGGAGCGCCAAAGCCATGGCGGCCGGGTCTCGTCGAGGTCCTCCTCCTCTTTCCCTTCTCCCTCCCCACGTCGGCGTCTGCAGAGCTCGGGAGGCTGCCTCCGTCCGTGGAACGCCCGTGTGCTTCTAGCGGAGCTCCATCTCGCTGTCTGCGACGTTTCTGCATCGGGTGTACGTAGAGCTCGGGAGGCTGCCTCCGTTTGTGGAACGCCCGTGTGCTTCCAGCGGAGCCCCATCCCGCTGTCTACGTCATTCTCCCGGTGTGCATATGTTGACATGGGTGAGTGGGACGTTTTTGTTCGTCGTTCGGGCTATGTTCGGCTCATAGTCGAGTTGTAACCACTCCTTGTATGTATATAAACGAATGTCCATACAACGTTTGTGTATACGGGTCTTTGTTGGTGTCGGGAGCGTTACTCCCCTTCCTTAGTGTCTGTACATAGGGTCGGTATGTGTGTGTCTTCTCCCCACCTCTTTCTCTCCCGTGCTCGGTAGCCTTCGGTGCGTGACCGGAAGCGCTCCGGTTTGCACCGCAACCGGCTCGGTCGGATCGGACGAGGTCGGCTCCCCGACATCCATCTCTTCCTAGTCCAAGGCCCCCGTGGTCCCGCCCCTTCCGACCGCACGCACGAAACAACGCGACGTGTTACAAAATCTCAGAATCTAGCACAAATAAAATGAGGCTTTCATACCATCACGATTCTGATCACATCAAATTCCCACGAAAGGTTAAGATAGAGCTTGTTGATATTCCTCTCTTATTTTATGCTTGAGCTACATATGTTGCCTTCTCGTGAGAAAATATAGAACACAAACTAAAATATGAGCGCTCCTAACATCTAGGTGTTTCTCTATTAATGATTTTCTGAATTCCGCCCTACACACAAGAATTCAGTTAAATTTAGTAAAAACAAATATTGTTTTTTATAATTATCATTACTACAAACACCTAGGTATAATGATCTTCTTTTATGAAATTGCCTGTGTAACCTTCGCTCACTTCTTAGTTTGTCTTTTTATATTTTCTTAAGACATGGCACCCTATAAAGCAGAAAAAGAAATGAAAATAACGTTTTAAAGATTGGTCACACTCGATAAAACTTTAAAAAAGTACGTTTAAATTCGACGTATATTTTAATAGATTTGGTCATATGATTAACTGAATTCCTTAAGATTTAAATGAGAATCTTAATACATTAAAAAAAATATTCATGGTATGTGTGAAAAACAATTCATGGATATCAGGATAATCATAGCATTTCGTACGAAAAGCCAACATTTGATGCGAATTAATTTGTCGAACGATATAAAATAATGATTATTTCTCCAAAATTTAAAATAGAATTTAATTTGCATGTACTCGCACGTGTGGAGAAGTAATTATACGATTTTTAAGTCGTAAAGACATTTAATTCTCGTACTCTCGTACTTCGGTTTGATGAGCTACCGCTGTATTAATAGAAGATAAACAAAATATAACAAACATGAGTACATTAGAGACAAATAGTAATGAAATTTCAAAATCCGAAGCAAGCTATAAAACAATAGGTCAGGCTTATTGCTTCAAACCAACGACGATGTTCTTGTCGACCTATGGTATGGATATCGTGAGGATCCCGTGTTTGATGTTTATCTCAACCTCTTATCCATATGTGTAAATTCCACACAAACTTTGAGGCCGATAACCCATACGAAGCAAAAATATTTGGTACTTAAATACCAAACAGACAAAACCCGATTTCAAAAGAAAAACGACAAGAGAACATCAATCATGAAGAAGACCCGATTTTAAGGTGTAACATGTTTTTAACAACATTCAACTTAACATATGAAATGTGAATCATTCAAAGAATGGCTTTTTTCTCTCTTCGACATATCATCTGATCTCCTCCAAAGGCAAGGATGGAGCTTGTTGACACTCCTCTCTCCCTTTCGATCCTTGAGTTGCATATGGCGCCTTCTCTTGAAAAAAAAAATAAAGAGCACAAACAATGTTAGCAAGTGTTTGCGCACACAATACATTGTAAGAACAAGACAACGACGATACCTTAGCGGACATTTGTCTCCATTGTTCGGCGCACGCTTTGGTTACCTGATTCAAAGACATTTCACGTTTCATGATGCATCCATCATCAGTCGTAGTAATGCCGATAGGCATTTGGATTGAAAGAAAAGGGCCAAGAATTACCTACGTACGGCTCCTGACGTTCGGGGTGTTGCTCCATGAATACTTTTCTGAGTTCCGCCCTACACACAAGAATTCAGTTGAATTTAATAAAAACAATTATTTTTTGAATTTAGTAAAAACAATTACTCACATGAATGCGAAAAAAGAAGTGGGCGCCCTCTTCGGCTTGGGCGGCGGCTTAGGCGGCAGCTTGGGCGGCGTCACTGTGCCTGACTCCGACTGAGTTGATAATGAAGCAACCCTGTATTAACAGAAGAAAACCAGACAAAAGCCAGTATGAGGAACACAATAGAGACGTTAAACCCTAAACCCTAAACCCTAAATTTTTATGGTTACTTCTCAATACGTGCATGAATAAGAGAATTAAATGTCTTTTTGAATCTTTAGAAAATATCGTTATTTCATGTCGCTCGTCAAATTAATTCGCATTAAATGTTCACTTTTCGTATAAAATATTATAATTATCACGATATCCACGATTTTGTTTTACATTTGCCACGAATATTTTCTGTAATGTATTAGAATTCTGCTGCTCCTCCTCCTCCTCCTATCCTTGGATGAATTCTCTTCCCCCTCAGTAGTGTCGCGGTAATGTTGTTCGCGTTGCCTAGTTGCTCGTCTTGCGATAACTCTAAATGTATAAAGCTTAGGATCAAGCGTACGAAGGCTAGAATAAAAAACTTGTAAGTTTCTTGGCCTCATTACGTATACACTCGCAAGTAGTGCAAGCAAAGACAAATACCCGGACAATCAGATGAGTTTCTAAAGGAAGCCAGACATATTGGAGATGACACGTAGACCTTCCTCACTATAGGTTTCGAGGATAACGGATTCTCGAGATCGGGAGAAAGGTCGCGAGCTATATCTCAATACCTGCCATGTTTGAATTGGTCGAGATAAGCATCAACTATGGGATGCTCACGGTATCCATACTAAAGCTCGGCAAGGACATCGTCGTTGCAGTAAGCTCGTCCTCCTATTATTATATAGATTGCCTCAGATTTTTTAATTTCATTACTATTTGTCTCTTGTGTACTCATGTTAGTTATGTTCCGTTTTTCTTTTGTTTATACGGGGATAGCTCTTTGATTCATGCGGATATAATGATTCGACAAAGAAGCAACGAATAAGGGACGGTGCCGCTCAAGCCGAAGAGAGTGTTGACTCCCTTTTTTATCTGACAAATTTGAAGGTAACAATAATTACACAAGGTATAATTTTAAACTTTTTATAAAAGTCTTAAAATATTTTAGAAAGGAAAAGTTATATAAACACATAGACATTATATGATATGATTAAAGGACAATTATCTTACCAAAAAGGACTTTTCCAAGTAAAGTAAAGTGTTTTAATACTCTTTGTAAAGTTTTGTACTTATTATTAAGTGCCTGATAAATGAATATTTTCTAATAATATCCATTTGTTTTTAATGAGTTGTTCTAGATATACATCTATAAGTTTGTTTTGTACAAAATGTCTCCTTTTATTTTGAAGTGTTATTTATTGTTACTCATATATGGCTCCTATATGACTATAAATTTATATTTTCTATCTTTAATGAATGGATAAATTTCATGGCAACGGGACCAACCATCAAATGTTATTTTATTTTAACAATTATTTATCCACAACACATGTTATGAGATACTTTCCATCCCGCCTAATATATGCTTGTAACAAAGAATCACAAAATCAGTGTTTACAAGATTGATATGTTACCCAATTGGTTTAAGCTTATGCAATGAAAAAATATATATTATTCATTAAGTGTGTATGGTTTTTTGTTAATTATGAGTTTTCGAGCTCCATAACTATACGATTATTTTTTTCCAGAAATGGGTTCATACTAGTATTTAATGGGGTGCATTTTACAAATTTATCTAGAATAAGCAACAACAAATTGTACTTTGTTGATTTAAGTTTAATAAAAAAATGAGGTACTATAAAACCATGAAAATTTGGAGCTTGAACAACTTCTATCAACTTGTCAATCCCCTGTAGGTAAATATTGTTGTCTGGAGGGAAGAAGCACTTTACAGAAGAATAACACCATTTCATGCGGAGAAAATCCCCTAAAACAATCTACAAATTTTTTTCACAATTTTAGGAATTGTAGCTAAACCTATCCTTGTTTGAATTTTCTTTTTTTTATTGAAACTGGCTTCTTAGAGTTGGACATAAATCCATCCACACATTCCATAAAATTTCTTCTAGGGGAAACTGAACAACTTCAAAAACCAAGTGCATCTATCTCTCTAGATATGCCATATTGTGAGACAACTTAAAAGTTCCGAATGGATGGAGAAATCCTTTCCTATTTCCCGGACTATATTTATTTCATTGACTAAGCTTTAAGAAATCATTCCTTTATCAATTGCCATGTTGAGATTGCTTGGTACCGAGTTAATCGTTCACCATATTACCAAACCCCATAAAAAATTGTGCTTGAGTGCAGTCCCACAAGCAATGTACTTGTGATTCAATGGGACAACTACATCTTTTACAAAAGGATGGATGATTTCTTTTCCCAGCCCATTGAACAATACGATATATTTAGAAGGCGCAATCTGTAAAATGTCACTGATTGGTATGATGGTAAGTTTATTAAAACATTAAGAGAACAATATTGGTATGATGGTAAGATGCACCAATACTGTGAATAATGAAAAGGCTATCATTTCATAAACATTAGAAAGAAAGATTCATTTCATTTCATCTTCCTACTCCCTACACACAACTACATCAATCAAGTATACAGAATGCCGAGTCTACTGCAACGAGCGGTCTCTCAATCTGCATCACGATGCGATTGTGGAGACAATCTTGGAATCAGCGATGCACATGCATGACCAACTCAACACCTTCTAAAAGCATCTGCATACATGTTCAGACAACATTCGGTTAGGGGTTGGATGTGGTGCGGTGGTGGCATCGCTTGAACAGATCTTCGAGCCGGGCCAAAGCGTACAACAATGATGCCCTCGCATTGAACGAAATATTCCTAGCTTTCCCAACAGGGGCAAGGGAAAAACACCTAGGAGCAAAGAAGAGCACTTTTAACTAACTAACTATAACTCGGAAGCGATCGTCTTTGGAACGTGTGAACAATATGGTTGCTTTGGCTTACGATTTCCTGACTCCGATCCAACAAGTGTGGATATGATTCATGTTTTTTACCGGATCATGAGCCAAAGATGAAGCATGCACGCCTACCAATGGAAGCCAAGCCCCCCATGATCGATCGCAATGGGCTTGCAGGTACTTTGTTAGTTAGATTCCGATCCATATTCATAGATCATCGATCTATCTATCCATCAATATACACGTCACTCACAGATTTTAGTAAAGAATACATTCATGCACTCACATTCGAGTATATAATCATTACATGAGAATGAAAAAAGACTCTAAAGTATAAAGATAAACCATATGTTTTGTTAAAACATTAAAAAAATTATGATAGACAGTAAGTCAGCCGAGTCCATACACTTAATCACCACGCCAAGCTTTCATCACAGGCAATAGATAATTCAGAAAAGATCAATATTATACGTATAATGTTTACATTCGCTTATCATTCTTCGATATTTTCAACGAATGCGAATACCAGTACAATCTATGAAGTTACTACGTGAGTGATCTCCACAGAACCTGAACCTCCAGTCTAACAATTGAATGGGCCCTTACGTTTCCCAATTGGGTAACAATGTGCGACGATATGCAAGTGTGATCATCAAAACCTGATCCTAAAGCCCAACAATCGGATGGTCCCAAAGTTTCCCAATCGGGTAATGAATTACAACGTTTGTCGGACAAACTTGACCCAACGTTTCCCGATTGGGTAACAATGCGCTACAATTGAATGGCCTTTGGAAGTTTCCCGATTGGGTAACAATTAATGTGCCAAAAAAAACAACGGCATCTTTGCTTTCTCCATTAGGAATTTAGGGTTTTCAGCCATGTAACAAGAAAACGGGAGGAATATTCCCTTCTTTTTTTTAGCTTGCATCAAACCCCTTCCGAAACCCTAATTAGGGTTCCGTTTAGTCTCCTTTTCGTTCTCGTTTTCGTTCTCTCCTTTTGGTAGAGTCTCCTTCCGAAACCCTAATTAGGGTTCCGCTCAGCTCCGCTTGTTTCCTAGGTTTTCAGAGCCAGTGCGCTGATGCAGCTTGAGGAGGATGGCCTTGCGATGTGGTAGGAGAGGATCGGCACGCATTCCTTCACCAGCTGGAGGTTGCTAGGCTTAGGATTAGGGTCAGGGTTAGGGTTAGAGTTAGGGTTGGGGTTAGGGTTAGGGTTAGGGTTAGGGTTAGCGCCTGCAGAGCTTCTTCTTCTGCTGTTGGTGAAGCTTAGGGTTTGCGGCTTGCGGCCCGCAGCAGCCCATATCTCGTCGCGAACGCTCCTCAGCGACGCGTTCTCCGGCAGACATCTCCCCCTGCATCGCAGCTCCACCTGCAACTAAGAAGAACAGGCAAATCTGCTCAACCCTAAAACCCTAAAAGCCGTTCGCAGCGAATCGCGATAGCCGGAGCTTCATTCGAAGCTCTCCTGCTGCTGCTGCTGATGCTGCTGGGGGATCTGCGAAAAGAAATGGAGCTTCACCTGCGATTCGCTGGAGAGGCCGAGCTTCGTCGCCAGGTACTTCTTCACGGCGTAGATGGGCATGTCTCCATCTCTGCGGCAAGCAACAGGTTTTGATTCATACCAGCAACACAAGCGACAGAGATCGGAGAAGACGATCCGATTCTGAAGGAACGGAATCCGGAAATCGACGCAGCCGCGGCTTTGGGACTTACTTGATCCGCAGAAATGGCTTCGGTTGAACGCCCTCGTCTGCAGCTTGATCGTATGGATCATCCGGCTGGAGCGCGAACCAGAAGCCTGCAACGCTCGATCTAAGCTGCGCCGCTGATCGCCATGGCAGCAGCTCCATGGAATCGTCGAGCTTCTTCTTGCTCGTCGATGCGGCAGCAGGCGTTGTACTATGCAGCTGCTGCTGTTGCTGCAGCGATGGCGTGCAGGAAGCCGGCGCCGGATGCGGCTGTGCGGGGAAGCAGCTCCCGGTGATTCTCGAGCTCTGCGATGGAGCCGCCGGCCGCTGCTGGATGATAGTCGAAGATGGCAATGGCGATGGCGATGATGAGGATGACGGCGATGGCGATGATGACGATGACGATGCGGTGCTGAGGCTGAGAGCTTCAGCGTTCAGATGGCGATGGCGATCGAGGTCGATACCTGCAGGAATGCAGGGATTGGCGCTTGCAAGCTTCCATGGCGGCGGCGGCTGCTGCTGCTGTTGCTTCTTCGACTCAGTTCGTGAAACGATCCGTCGAGGCAGAAGCTGCAGCGTGAGCAATCCTTGATCCGATCCATCGCCATCGCCATCGCCAGCTTCCTCTTCCTCGCCTCCATGACCGTCTTCATTGATCCTACTCGAGTTCTGGTTCCGGCGATGAATCGTCTGTTGCGATTCCAGCGATCCCGAATCCATGGTGAAGCTCCCCAGGCGGAGATCAAGCCAATCTCCGCATCCATCGCCATCGCCATGGCCATCACTGATTCCATGGCTGATCCGCTGCTCTGATCCATCGACGCCCTGCTGCAGCAGCAGCTTCCCATTAATCCCTGCCCTGTAAGCCGCCACGGCCTCCCTCCGACGCTGATCGATGCCGTGCTTCTCCGCCTCCGCATCGATCTGATCTTCGACGCATTCTCCTGCTGCTTCCTCCTCTTCCTCTTCCTCTTCCTCTTCTTCTGCTGCCTCGCCTCTTTTTTCTGCTGCTACACCTCCTCCTCCTCCTCCTCCTCCTTTCCCAGCGCCGCCTTCTCGATCTAGACCTGCATCTTCCCCGTTTTGCTCGAGTCGATCTTCTTGCTGGAAGGGATCTAGTTCGATGGAGTGGTGGTGGTGGTAGCTGCAGAGCAAATCGAGCGACGGGGAGGCGGACGGAGGCGCAGAATTCACGCAATGAGGAGCGCAATGGGAGGGAGGAGGAGGAGGAGGAGGAGGAGGAGGAGGAGCTGTATATTGGCTATGGCGATGCCAACTGTAGTTCTGAGCAGACATGTCGATCACGAGCTCTGAGAGGAGGAGGAAGAAGAAGAAGAAGAGGAAGGGGAAGAAGAAAGCGACGAAACGCAGACAGCCATAGCCTCAAGTACAAGGATGGAAATGAGATGGCGATGATCGATTGCACAGACGCAGGTAATGGCGATGGTGGAGGTGATCGCCAATCCGTCTTTCTTCTTCTTCGTCTTCGTCTTCTTCTTCTTCTTCTTCTGCTTCGTCTGTTCAATCCACAGAGAATAATTCGGACAAGAGGCAGAAACAGAAGAAAGCTTAAGGAAGAAGGAAAGTATATATACCCATCACATGCATGCATGCATGCATGCACACATACGTACACACGCACCCACGCATACATACATGCATGCATGCATGCATACGCGCGCACATGCATGCATGCATGCATGCATCTTAAGTTGCATGCGTCCCGAATCCAGACATGCATGTGTGCGGTCCGCATACATGTCCGCATGCCAGACATGCATCATGTATGCATGGCACATGTATGCATGCATGCATGCATGCCCTTTTTTGTGAGTTTGTTGTCCAGAGATTTTTATTTTTTTTTAAACAGCAATTTAAACGATGTTTTTTATATTTTTATATATATATAGGGAGAATTTACCCCGGAAAAACACACGCCTAACGAAATCATAAAATTGCATTTGATAGAAATAGGGTTTAGGGATTTAAACCCTAAACCCTAAACCGGATTAACCGTCTGGGTTTCAAAATTAACGCGCACTTGATTGAGTAAAAACGCCCAACCAATTCATTGTCGGCCCAATCGATGCCAGATTAAACGGATTGGCCAACGCTCCATTGCTGGATCAATACTAGAAATCAGCGTGTTGATCAGCTAAGCAGATTCAAAAATTGCTGGTTTCGCTCATCCGATGCGGCTAGCTAGGGAGTCCAATTAGGATCGGCTAGTGGAGAAGGAAGGGAATGAGGAGTAAAATCAATACCCGCGGGGATTGATTGGGTGTTAAGTTTTAGTGGAAGAGAAGATTAGGCGTTAATTTGTAATTTAGGATTTGGCCAGGCAATTCTCCCATATATATATAACATGTGTTTGAGTAGATTTGGTAGTATTTATTATGGGATTAAATTGGTGCCCCCCCCCGGGAAGGGGGAAGATCCGCACCGTTGGATGTGACCCCTCCACGTGAGAGGATCCTACGCGTACAATATATTTGTATAGATATATATATATACATTAATTATATGGAGATATATTATATAGATATCTATGTCTATGTATGCCGCCGCCGATTTTTGGGTTTTTCCCACAAATAATAAGAGTAATAATAATCAGGGCAATAATAAGGATAAATAAGAATTTGTTTTTTCCTTTTCGTCCGTGGGGTCGCGTGTTCGAGCCCGGCCCACGCACCTCCATCATTCATTTCAATTACATAGGGCACAGCACACACACGCACAACATATGAAAACTAAAACCCAGACACAAACCGATCTAATCTCGTTATCGATCCATCTTACACATTCTG
>JBBBWG010005147.1:0-15000 GCA_037176905.1 Azolla pinnata
TCTCCTGACAGAATCCTGACAGTGCAATCCTGACAGTGCAATCCTGACAGTGCAATCCTGACAGTAGATTCCTGACACTCACCAGACATTATACTAAACTTCTTAACTTCTAACACGAAATTGTACTAATTAGACATTAAGGTTTGACCGAAACCGTTCTCGGGTTTGTCATCAAAAGACTGAATGTTAATATTGTTAGATCATTGAAAAAATGTTGCGAGCTATCACGAGTGGGCCAACAACCATAAGAAAATCTTGTGATAGTTACTACCATGAATCTCCATTAACTAGGCACTAAGGTTCGATTCTCAAGTTCGTCGTCATAAGGCATCTCGATGTGATTGGATTATTTCGAAAATATTGATTGCTATTATAAATGGCCCAACAAGCACAAATATCTGCCAATCAAATACTACAATTTAATTATGACCATTCTCAGGTTTTTCTTCAAGAGAGATCCCAATGTAGTAGATTATTTTGAAAATGTCGTTAGTTATCGATAATGGCCCAACAACCATAAGGCCATTGAAGTTTGCACGTTATTTGAGAATATAAGTGTCTTCAAACAAATCAAAGCAACAAAACAAGATTGGTTGATTTTAAATTCTCTTCTAATTTAAAGCTTTATCCATCAAAAGATTTTACAAACCTTTAAGAAACAGCTTTAACAAACCCTACCATTTCAAATAAAAATGAAATATTCTTATGACTTCACCGGACACGATCTTGCTCGTCAAGTTCTTGATCAAGGACCTTCATCCCTTCACATCACCATTCAAATTTCTCAACATATCGAAGCACTCTTATAGTTGGTCATATAATGGTTGTGTTTACACTGACCATATGGACAGGTCATATTTATAATAGGCCTAAAATGGGTTTGCTTTAGCTTGGACTATATAATCAAACTTTATGGCTTCGTTATGTTCTTGCCCATTTGTGAATATATAGATTATATCTTTGTGTGTGTCTCTCTCTATCTCTCTTCTCTGTCTTGGTGCAAATACACAAATATATTAATAAAGGTGTGTAAAAAAACATAACTACAATTTTACAAACTAAGAATTGTATCCACTACTTAGAGGTAATGGAACAAACTAACTCACTAACACGAAAGTCGAAAATCCTTCTAAAACAATTATTTTGATTTGTTTCATCAAATAAAATTGTCACAGTAATACGTTACTCTGACTCCTTGTCTACCATCAAACACAAAAGAATTTCAAATATCCCAATTATGACATAATCCTCAATATCGTATAAAAAGAAAAAATGATCCATTTCTAATTTTTTATTTATTTGGGTAAACTATGCAAATACCCATTGTATTGGTGTCAAATGGTATCAGGATAAAATTTACCAAATTTCTTATATTTATCCCCAAATTTGACAAGCAATGGAACACTATAAGAAGCAATGAATTTAGTTTTCGCTTCCACAGTACAAAAGAAACAATTATATGATACTATTGCACATCTTTTTGAAGCACATCCTAAATTATGGTAAATCGCCAATCAAGACTCTAGTATAAAACAACGGACAAAATAATTATAATAATAGAAGCGATTGTGTTTGAACTTAAAAGAGAATAAGAAAAAAAGCTAGAGGAAAGGACATCACTTCTAACAAAACAAGCAGCGATGGAGCAAGTCTACGATCGATGACTTCGATGAATGAATCGTTAAGACTTTCCATTACTTCTTTTAGCTAATGGTTATTTACTGCATACATATTTGATTCAAAACCAAAAGTGATCTCACAATTCACTTCAAGCTGACCATAACAAATCTCAAACTTGCGACCATTGTTTTCATCGAATTGGTTGCAATGATCTTTTTCTATTGAAGACTTTGTCTGTTTCCGCTTGTGGCCTTCCTGATACCATGCATTATATGATTGCGATCCAGTTCTCCCTCCAAATCTTTGTATCCTCGTACTCAACCATAAACACTCAAACACAACAAATTGATGGTTTTACCTTGAACAGCAACAACCCCCTCCTTCAATGTGTCATACAACAAGACCTTCAAGTAGCCCCCAAAAAAGACAAAAATATGGTTATAACACAGACAAAGGAAGTTACTAAAGATGGTGATCCAGACCTATTATGCCATTAGATAGGCCCTATCAAATACTTCCACATATTTGAGCAAACGCATATATCAATTCCAACAGTTATCTAATCAAACCATGATCTCTACCCATATAATCTGCATGAAACCATATGTCTCAAGTCTCATCCTTCCAATCTTTGATGAATCCTTGGAAAGGGTGTTGTAGTATGAAGAAAATAGAATTACTACTGACAGATTAACTTTTTTTGGCAATAGCTTGGAAAGATTTGATGGATTTTAGGATGGTATTCCCCATGTGAATGATGGAGATGGGTTTGCAAGTTACTGAATAACACTATGTCCATTTTAGGCTCAAAGAGGACAAGGCATGATTTAACCTTAAGTCATTGAGGGACATTTCATCATCATCATCATCATCATCATAACTCCTCCCAGAATGTGATTCAGCAAAACTGTTTCAAACTGGTTTAATTGTTATTCAGATATATTTGTAATCTCACTGTTAAGTCCGAGCCTGAACCTGAGGCGATCCGAAACAAATTTTGGAAATCATTTTTGGTTTAGAGTTTGGTTTCGGTTTTTGCTAACCCAAATCCGAGCCGAATCGGAACCACAGCGAACCAAACTTTGAAACACCATGAAAGCTCCAGTTTCCAGTTCAGCTTTGGTTTGGTAATCTAAATCTGAGTTGGAGCTTTTGGAATTAATTATCCAAAGAAGCTCCAATTCCAGTTTGCCTTCAGCATTTTAACCCAAAAGTTAGAGGTAGACCTTTGAACTTACAAACCTTCAAACCTTTCAGTTTCAGTTTCGGTTTATCAGTTAATCCAAAACTGAGCCGAATGGAAGTTTGAATCCATTTATGTTAGCCAAGAAACCATTTCGATTTCCATATCAGTTTCTGTTTCGATTTTGGTACTGATTTCATTAACCCAAAACTGAACCAAATCTGAAGTTTAGAACCATTTCAGCTGATAAGCTCCAGTTTTAGGTTTGTTAACCCAATTTGGACCAAACTGAACTTGGAAACCATTAAACTCCAGTTCAATTTCAGTAAACCCAAAACCGAATACTTTTGAAGCAAGAATCTCTAGTTTCCAATTCAGAGTTCCGGTTGTATGTAAGCATTTGAACTGGGAAGCTTCAGTTTTCCCTCATTTGTTAAACCCAACTCTGAGCCAAACCAATTTACACTGGGAATTAACAGTTTCCAGCTCAGTTTCTACGTCGATTTTCCCCTTGAGCTGAAACCCAACCATTGCCAGATTCAATGCATTTGATGAAACTGATGGGTGATTGGTTGTATGCTTCTTTTCCACCCACCCATTCAAAATATGGAATGACAAAAGAGTGTTTTGTTAAGGCCAAAAACATCATTCCACTCACTGCAGCTGCATTAGGGCATCGGCAAAAGTGCTTCCCAAGTGCTTTCCAGATAAAAAGCATCAGATTTGCTTGTCCTCAATGTTAGCAAGTAACGATCCCGCTTCGAGAGATCTGGTATTGCTTCCCCTGTTTCAAACATCATTCATCAATTTTTTACCCTGGGAAGAAACATTGGAGCATGGGGCAGTAAAAGTGCTTCCCAAGTGCTTTCCAGATAAAAAGCATCAGATTTGCTTGTCCTCAATGTTAGCAAGCAACGATCCCGTTTCGAGAGATCTGGTATTGCTTCCCCTGTTTCCAACATCATTCATCAATTTTTTACCCTGGGAAGAAACATTGGAGCATGGGGGCAGATTCGTACTCCGACGGACTTCCTTCTGCGGCAGAATCATGCTACAAAACAATGGATCAGTCGGAATCAAGCCAATCTCTAGGCTGATCATGTGGAGGGAGAGGCTCAATGGATCGTCCAGAGTTCTGTCAACAAAGGATTCCAGATATCTGCATCTTCCTTTGATTCTCATATATCCTTTGATTCGTCTATATCCTTTTTGATTCACACAGGATCATCTTCCTGGGGATGATGCATCTAGGCATCAAATTCATGCTCCCAGCGCCTTGCCGAATGCGAGCCGAGCAAGCTCCAGATTGCCCCATTTCCTGCACACGCCCAACAACGCGAGCCAGGCTGCGAGATGAGCCGAAGCCGGCATTCTTTCTTCTTCTTCTTCATCGATCACCGACATGGCCTTGTCGAGCTGACCTCCGCATCCGAATGCTAGCACCATGCAAGTGCGATGCTCCACCTTTGGATCGATCCCATAAACCCTGCGCATGGCTCCGAACACCATTTCCGCTTCCAGCAGATGCCCCGATCGGCTGCATGCGCTCAAGACACAGAGCAATGTCACCGAATCCGGAGAGATTCCCTCTCTTTGCATCTGCCTGAAACACGCCATCGCTTGCTCGCACCGCCCTCGTTCTGCATACCTTGCTATAAGAGTGTTCCAAGAGACCACATCGCGGACGAGGAGCTCCTCCATCACGCGCTGCGCCTCGCCGAGCCTTCCGCATCGGGCATACATCTCGATCAACGCGTTCCCGATCGGGACATCTCTGGCCAGCAAACCCTGGCTTGAAACTTCGACATGAATCAGCTCGCCTTTGTCGATCGATCTCGACCCAGCGCATGCCTTCGAGAGGATCGTGAAGGTGATCGCGTCTGGAGAAAGGCCCTCGATCTGCATCCTCCTTAGACACCCAAACGCTTCCTGGCCCGAGCCCTGTTGGGCATAGCCGCCGATGAGTGCATTCCACGAGACCACATCTCGATGCCGAAGCTGTTCGACGATCCGATGCGCTCTCGAAACCATGCCGCATTTCGAGTACATATCCACCAGGGCATCGACAAGCACCACATCTGCCTCCATCAATCCGCCGCCGCTGCTCAGAACTTGCGCGTGAATCCGCTCTCCTTTGCTCCTAGCCCCAGACCTTGCACAAGCCATGGAAGCACAGGCGAAGGTCGAAGCATCGGGGCATAACCCCTCGATTCGCATCCTTTCGAAACAGGCCAGGGCTTCATCGGCCCGCCCTCGCCTGACATGGCCTGCGATGCATGCGTTCCAAGCTACCACATTCTGGATGCGAAGATCCTTCAGCGCCGATTCCGCCATCGCGGGCACGCCGCATTTCGCATACATGTCGACCAGCGCATTCCCGATCGCGGCGGTCTCTGCCTCGGAGATGCGAGAACTCATGGCATGGATCGCCTTCCCCTTCTTCTCCACAGCTCCCTTGCTGGCGCAAGCTTTCATGGCGAGAACGAAGGTGACTGCATCTGGGCACAGGCTCTCGCAAAGCATGCGCCCGAACGAGTCCAATGCCTCTTCGCATCGCCCCTGATGCGCATACCCCGAGATGAGAGAGTTCCAAGAAACCACATCCCTCGCAGTAGCAGCTTCCCGAAGCGTTTCGTGCGCCTTGCCGAGCTCGCCACATTTGGCATACATGTCCACCAATGCAGTGCCAAGCACCACCTCTTCTTGCGACAACAGGCCCCTGCTCACCACCATCTCATGAACCCATTTGCCCTCATCTATGGAGCCTGTGCTGCCGCAAGCTTGCAAGACGCACACGAAAGTCGCCACATCTGGCAAGAAGCCATCGCCTTGCATCTGTCGCAAACAGTTCGAGGCATCGCCGCATCTCCCTCGCTCCGCATATACCTCGATGAGTGCATTCCAAGCAGCTGAGACATCCTTCGCTTTGAGCAGCTCCTGTGCCATTGCGAATTCATTGCATTTCGAGTACATATACACCAGCGCGGCAACAAGCTCCCCGTGCTCCTCCTCCGCCGTGCACCTTGCCGCAATCTCCTCATGAATCTTCCTGCCCATGTTTACGTTTCCCGTGTGGCCACAAGCCTTCAAAACAGACATGAAGGTGAGTGCATCTGGCGAGAGGCCCTCGTGCTTCATACATTCGAAACAGTTCAGCGCTCCTTCTCCGTCGCCCTGTCGCACAAACCCTGCGATCAATGCGGACCACGTAATTACGTTACGAGTGGGAAGCTCCTCCAGCACTCGCCGAGCTTTCGAGAGCTTGCCACATTTGGCATACATATCGACTAAAGCAGTGCCAAGCGCAACATGTTTCTCTAGAAAACCCTCCCTCGAGATGCGAGCATGCATTTCTTTGCCCTTGTCCATGGCTCCTACGATACCGCATACCTTCAAGATGAGAGTGAGGGTTACTACATCTGGATTGAGGCCCTCAGCTTCCATCTGCCCATAACAATCCAGTGCTTCGTGACCTTGTTCCTGCTGCACATGTCCCGCAATCATCGCAGACCAAGACCCTACGTTACGAACACAAAGCATTTCGAGCGTTTCATGTGCCTTTGCAAGCTCACCACATTTTGCATACATGTCCACCAAAGCATTTCCAAGTCCAGTATCCTTCTCCAACAAGCTCCTCCCCGCGATCTTTTCATGAATTTGTTTGCCTTTCTCTAAAGCTCTGGTCTGGCCACATAGCTTCAGGACGCAAACAAGAGTTACCTCATCCGGAGAGAAGCCCTGACTTTGCATCCGTTCAAAGCATTCCAATGCCTCAAGACCTTGCTCTTGTTGGGCATATCCGGTAATGAGGGCGTTCCAGGTGACAACGTTCCGGGAAGGCAGCTCATTGAGTAACTCTTCTGCTCTTGTAAGCATGCCACACTTGGAACACATGTCCACCAAAGCATTGCCAAGTGAGACATCCTTATCGAGCAACCCCTGGCCCACAATCTCATCATGAATTTCTTTGCCTTTCTCTAAGTCTTTCACTTCACCACATGCCTTCAAGACGCAAAGGAACGTCACACTATCGGGAGAAAGGCCCTCACTTTGCATCCTTTCGAAACACTTCAGTGCTTCATGACCTTGGCCATCTTGGGCATACCCTGAAATTAGTGCATTCCAAGTGATTGTATTCCGAACGGGTAGTTGTTCAAGCACCTCCCTTGCTCTAGCAAGAGCGCCACATTTGGCATACATGTCCACGATAGTGGTACCAAGCGCCACATCTTTCTCCAACAAGCCATTCAACACAACCTCCTCATGAATTTCTTCACCTTCAGCAACGGACTCGATGTGGATGCATGCCTTCAAGATGCAGATGAAAGTTACCGCATTTGGAAGTATGCCCTCCTTTCTCATTTGCCGCAAGCAGCTCAATGCTTCATCGACATGTCCATGTTGAGCATACCCTGATATCAGTGCATTCCAAGACACTACATTGCGAACGGGGAGCTCATAAAGCACTTCCTGAGCTTTTTCAAGTGCACCGCATTTCCCATACATACTGATTAAACTGCTGGATAGATAGGGACTCTGTCTGAGAAAATCTTTCTTGAGAATATCGGCATGCAATTTCTGGCCTTGTTCGAGATCCTTCTTCTTGGAACAATCCTTGAGCAAAGCCACAAAGGCAAAATCTTCCTCACGTTTCTCATCGCGGAATCGCCTTACTATACTATGGCGCATTCCACATACATGCTGCCTAGAAAGCAAGGACTTCCATATGATTATAGCTTTTTTCCTTCAAAACTTCAACATGCTAATCATGTCCCATGAATATCATACGCCCTTCTTCTTTCTAGTACCAGCTGTGGGCCAACTGTTACAGAAGCCACTATCTTCTTCTCCAAGCAGTGCAAGATTGCATTAGAACGCGGTGAAATTCCCCCATGCATTTATGATGCAGAAAACTTTACCCTGGAATCTTTCCAAGAACGGATGTGAAATCATCTTCCCGTCGATTATCGCATCACGGAACACATTACGGAGGTGAGATGCTCCTCACACATTGCATCATGAATCATGTTGTGGATAGAAGTGGAATCCCCATCAAATCTCCTCATTGCGAATGAACGTGGCGTTGCCAAGGTAAAAACCCCATCTTGGCATCCACACCGATACATACATTCAGCGCAGATTTCTTCTTCCAAAGTACCCATTCTTCTCCAGAGCATTAATGGCAGGCAGCATCTCATGAGGTGGGTCCGTCTCCTAGCTCGGAGCACATACATAAACCATGGAGAAAAGCAAGAACTCATCAAAATAGACACCATCTACACACATTACATGCGCATACACGCATCCTTCTCGCACCAACCATTCTGAGAGGCAAGAAGACCTTTCCTTTCTCAGGGGATGGTCTAAACAGCACCTTGACATGTGAAATCTTTGAAGCCACAGCAGTCTAGGGTTTAGGGTTAGGGTTTAAAGTTTAGGGTTTAGAGTAAATGGTTTAGGGTTTCAGGATTACTTGCCTTGATGATGCATCTCCTTGCCACGCATGATTAGCCCTTCACCAGCATCATCTTCTCTGAGAAGCAGTTACTGAATCAAAGAAGAATCACTGCTCAGAGATTGCATAGCAAAACAAAAAAAGAAACATTCAAACACAATTACAAATATGGGTTTCCATGCATTTGAGAGAAAAACAAAAACAATGGGATTTGAGAACGCATAGCATAGAGGGGTTCAGGTTTGGATTTCCCGATTGCGGAGTCTGAATACGCGATTCTGGATCCGTGAGAAACTGTATCGGATCATCCGGAATGAGTCGTATGCAAGATCGCGGAATCGAGCGATTCCAGATCCAGAAAGTATCCAATCTATTGGCCTGTCTCGGTGGTCGAGTGATTCCAGATCCTGTAAGTATCGATCTGTTTGGCACTGACACGGGATATTAATCCATCACTCGGTTGATGTATTGTGACTCAATCAACAAGCCAAATAACTATCCACCCTTTCCTCGCGTCAACTGGAGCATGCTTTTATCAAACTCTGAATTAGTGATTGATTCTACACTGCAATTTCTTTGCAATTTTGCTGGTGTTGTGTCGATTTCGTGGTCTTGAGTATCGATTAATTCATTATGATTTGATTGATTCCATGGCTTGATTAATTAGTTTATTTTCTCATTTATCCATTGAATGGTAATTTCTAAAAATTGCAAGCATCAGACTAACCAAATAACTAATTAATCAAACCCCTAAATCCCCCCCCCCCCAACCCCTTGCCCTTTTCTTGGATTGATTTTATTAACTATTTAACTTGCGATCGACTTTATTGTGTGATTTCATGGTAATTTCTTTCCAATTTTGCAAATGTTGTATCAATTATATGGTTTGATTGTTGACTAATTCATTACTAATTGATTAATTTGATAGCTTGATTAATTAGTCTTTGATTACTTGATTTGTTGATCATTGGAGATGGCTTGATTAATTAGTCCTTGATTATTTGATTTGTTGATCATTGGAGTTTATCTAATAATGGCCATCAACTGGTAATTTCTAAAAATTGCAAGCATCAAATTAACTAAGTAACTAATTAATCATGCATTGACTTTCAAACATGATTTCAATAACTCTGAACTTGTGATCAATTTATAGTGCGATCACAAGATAATTTCTCACTAATTTGTTCAAAGTTGTATCGATTCTATGGTTTGATTATCAATTACTTCATTGTGAACTAATTGTGTGGCTTGATTAACTAGCTGTAACTGGTGTGTTTTGATCCATAGATTTATCTGACAATGATCACATCAAACTGTTATTTCCTAAACTTGGCAGGCATCAGACTGCAATTCCAAATGTCAAGAATTCCAATTCCAAATCACACTTGATAAATTTTTAATTGATCTGCTCTTATAACAGAGTGAGAAGATGATCAGAATTCAACAGTCAAAGTCATTAGAATCCAACAACAGTCAAGATCATCAGAATTCAACAACAGTCAAATCATCAGAATTCAACAACAGTCAAGATCATCAGAATTCAACAGTCAAGTGGAAAGAATCAAGCAGAAGAAGAGGAAAAATCAGCATGGACTCAAACCAGAAGGTCTGATTTATCAAATCCTAATGGTCCATGGCCCAAAGGGGAAAAAAACATCAGACTACCATTTTATTGCTTGCTATTTTATTATCCACACCAATGAAGAGATCAGGAACCAAGAAAGAGGAAATTACACAGATTTTTGAGCTTGATACAAACTAGTTGGAGCCACCAAACTTTGCTAGAAAGCTGAAACGACCAGTGAATGAATGTTTCCCAAAGGAAAGAAGCCTTGTCTGTATGTGGGTTGTGTTGCCATGTGTATAGATAGTTGTTCTGTACAAGATCAAACAATTAACTCTTTCCTTTGCCAGACCAGAGAGATGGTGTGGAGAACAGGATGAGGAAATCTGTTCTCTGTCCTTCCACACTCTCTTTCAGTCCTTTCCAAGCTTTTCAATCAACAGATGACCGGTTGCAGTCAGCTTGCAAACTCCTCAACTTCTCATTAGACAGCACACGAGGGTTGAAGGAGGCCAATCTGCAAGATACCAGGGCAAGCATTCACAATCTGAGCTAGCACTTGCCACCTCTATTAATGGAAGCGAAATGGGGACTAGATCTAAATCCAAGGTAGCATGTTGTTTAGGACAAGTGATATATATGATGATAGCAACGTGTGCCAAGATTAGGATTTGATGCCATATAATGGCATTGCATCGCATTGGACAAGCGATACCCAAATTGGGATTTGGATCTATAACCTTGTTGATGATAATAGCTCTAAAGACAGGCCCTTGATGCATCATATCATGCTTTTAGGTGGAGTTATTACAATAGGTGGGCCTTTTAGGTGGGGAACAGGAAAATGAAATGATATCATGATTGGATCAATCCACAGCCTCAAGCCTTTATGATAGTAGACAGGGCAAAAACCAAAGGTTTCAACGCTACTCTTTATTACGATAAATGACAGCAAGCATGCCTTATGCATTTGAGGCGCTTGCTCGACACCGCCATTGTGGGGCTATCACACAGTCAATACCTGTGTCAATAACCACACGATTGGCAGAGAGGGGCCCCTTAATAACGAGACCCATGCCTTCATGAGCTCTCTCAATCTTCTACTCGTTTTCATCACTCTAATGTGTATAATAAATGTCCAGTTTCTTCTCCATAAACTGATGCAGGGTCTCTCGTTTATACATGTGTGTATAAAACATGTAGGCTAGCTGCATTCATGACCAAAGAGGTCTTCATGGTGTTGTACGTGTATAGATGTGTGTGTTATATACGTTTACACACGCATACAGACATAAATCTTGATGTATGTATATATATTTATGTATATGTGTACAACTGATCATAGCAGAGGCGATTAATTACCAAAGGGATCCTGATGGTGTTTGCCAAATATACATGTGTGTATATACATTACACACAAATATAGACAAACATATATAGATGCGTGTGTTTATATACATTACACATCTATATAGACGAATATATCATATAGACAAACGTATATAGATGTGTGTGTATACATCTATCTAATGTATGTATCTCCCTTGCCTTAGCTTGAAAGCTTAAATTCTATATGTATCTAGCTGTGTCCCTCCCTTGCCATAGCTTGAAACTTCTTCTTTCGTCTAACCCATAAACATTGGATATTTATAGATATAGGTTAGCATAGAAACCTACGAGTATAGGTTGGGTTAGGGACAAGCGTTTAGGGTTTCAAGCTAATGCAAGGGAGATACATAGCTAGATTCTGAATATGTACAAGAGAATTTTGTTTTGAGCATACCTAGCCATGGGATAGTTGGGATACATTTGTTGGGCAGCTTCCATGATATCTGCCTTGCTCAGAAGCTTCTCGAAGCAAATGTACCTGCCGACAGCTCTCTGAGCTTGGTAGGTCAGGACATGGGCAGATGCCAAATCATCGACATGGACGAAAGCAAAGATCCCACTCTGATCCAACAGCTTTTGAACATTGCAGTTGGTGGCGGTGGAGGTGGTGTTTATGCTCATCACAGACTTGGGCCCAGCAACTGTCGCTGGGTTCATCACTATCAGATCAAGCCCCCTATCTGCTGCCAAAGCCCACGCAGCTTTCTCTACCAGCGTCTTGCATACTGCTGACCAAAGCTGCAATTTTCCACAATGAATCCACAGATTTATGCAATTCTGTTCTTCACATTGTTGAAGATCATGTCTACACATTCTTCCTCTCTATGCATTTTGAGGAGATCAAGAAGTTTCTCACAATGAAACAGATAGATTTACACAACTCGATTCTACAGATCATGGTAGTCTCACAATGAATACACAATTTTATATAATTCAATTCTTCAGATCATAATGGAATGTATAAACAAGACATGCTCTTCTTTCTGTGTGTTTCAATTCAATGAAGCAACCCTTCGTGATAAAATGCATATACCATCGATTCCTAGGACTTCCCTCTTCTATTAACTTTGCACAGAATCATGTGATTCTATGCTGATCTATCAGCATATACATCAGACAAATCACATCTGAAGACTATGAAATTGTATGGGTTTTTCTCTTCTGTTTATGGCAAGAACTCAAGCAATTAGACATCAAACGTACACAGAGAAAACAGGAATTTTGATGGTACATTCTCTTCTATATCAAATCAATGCAATTTATGATGGCAATATATTGGATTTCTATGCATTCATTCCAAGTAATAGGTACCTTCTGCTTGCGACAGAACTCGAGATCGGTCCAGTTTTTCTCATCTAAAATAGCATCCACGGCTGATGAGGGATTCTGCCTGTCCCAAAGAATGGTGGAGAGGCAAGAGGTGAGGACGAGCTTCGTCACAGAAGGTGTGTTGGCACAGGCCTCCACAACGTTCAAAACTCCCCTCACTTCATTGTCAATCGTCTCCACCTGCATTTAGGAATGATTTGGCGTCAACAAAGAAAGAAAATGAAGAAAAAGAAGAAGACGGTCATGGCAATGGTGACAGTGATGGTGCTAGTGATGATTGGGGTAATTGCCATGGCCGTGACGATGGTGATATCCCGGGATGGTAATAACGGTCATGGTGATGGAATGATTGTGAGAAACAGACTTGCTTACTGGATAATCTCTGATACCATTGATGTTATAGTGCGGATCAGGGACATAGAAAACGCCGTTGCATCCTTGGAACAGATCTGAGATGCTTCCATAGTCCAGTACATCTACTGTAGTTAGCTCCAGTAGATCGTTAGCTCTTGGCAGGGCTAAGAGAGCGGAGGCTTCCTCTGCAAATCGCACCACATTCAAGCATCGGATTAGGATATTACAGATGATAATGCAAGCTTCAAATCACAAACGGATGGGTCTTAAGGTTTCAGTGAACGACGCAGACTGGAAGGGAGCCCTAAACCCTAGATTAGACGAAGCTTCACAGTCAATGAAAGCTAAATGTTTGATGAAGCTCCGGCTTCGCCCTTGCAAAGCCTGTGTAATACAGCAATCCACGCGAACACAGGAAAGAAAACGGTGCATTTTCAAGCACAGATCCACGAAGAGAAAGAAAGAGACGATTCGATCAAGCTTAGATCGTCATGACGCCTTCCACACTCTGATGCAGAGGAAGGGAGCCCTAAACCCTAGATTAGACGAAGCTTCACAGTCAATGAAAGCTAAATGTTTGATGAAGCTCCAGCTTCACCCTCGCAACGCCTGTGTAGCACAGCAATCCACGCGAATACAGGAAACAAAAACGGTACATTTCCAAGCATAGATCCACGAAAGAGAAAGAAAGAGAAGATTCGATTAAGCTAAGATCACCACGACGCCTTCCACTCTCTGATGCAGTGGTGCGAGAAAGACTCGAGGACATATGTACGTAGCCAAGAAGCTATGGCGGAAAGCGGAGGTTCTACGGAATGGCCGGCTACCTTCGCCCTCGCGAAGCCTGTGTAATACAGGCAATCCACGCGAACACAGGCAAGAAAACAGCACACTTTCGAGCACAGATCCACCACGAAGGAGAAGGAAAGAGAAGTTTCGATCAAGCTACGATCGCCAAGGACACCTTCCACTCTCTGATGCAGTACCGGTGCGAGAAAGACTCAAAGACATATGAACGTGACTAGGAAGCTATGGCGGAACGCAGAGGTTCTTCGGAATGTTGATGAAGCTCTCTACATTCGCCCTCGCGAAGCCTGTGTAATACAGGCAATCCATGCGAACACAGGCAAGAAAACAGCACACTTTCGAGCACAGATCCAGCACGAAAGAGAAGGAAAGAGAAGATTCGATCGAGCTACGATCGCCAAGGACACCTTCCAATCTCTGATGCAGCACTGGTGCGAGAAAGACTCAGAGACATATGAACGTGAAATAAGAAGCTACGGTGGAACGCGGAGGTTCTTCGGAATGGCCAGTGAATGATGATGATGCTCTACCTTCGCCTTCGCCAGGCAAGAAAGCAGCACAGTTTCGAGCATAGATCCTCCGCGAAAGCGAAGGAAAGAGAAGATTTCGATCAAGCTGAGATCGCCATGGACACCTTCCAATCTCTGACGCAGTACGGGGGCGAGAGAAGGACTCGAAGACATAGGAACGTGACCAAGAAGCTATGGCGGAAACGGATCTCTCGCGAGGTGCAATTTTTACCTGCAGAATGCGGAACGGTGGACTTGACATGGTAGCCTTCCTGCAGGAGGAGCTTGACGATCCATGTCCCGAGGGAGCTCCAGCTGCCGGTGACGCAGACGACGTCGTCGTCTTGCGCGCTGCTTCTGTGGGAGAAGGACAGGGAAGGTCGGGGAATGGAGAGCTTGCGGAGCCCCATGGATTCAGAGCGATGGAGAGGGAAGAGGCGAAAGGATGGGAAAGACGCAGAACGAGCTCCCTTCTTCCGCCTCCTCCTCCTCCTCCTTCTTCTTCTTCCTCCTCTTCCTCGTCTTCAGCTTCTCCTTCTTCTTTCTTCTCCTTCTTCTTCTGCTTCCTTCTTCTCTTCTTCTGCTTCTCCGTCGGCTTCCTTCTTCTTCTGCTTCCTTCTTCTCTTCTTCTGCTTCCTTCTTCTCTTCTTCTGCTTCTCCTTCGGCTTCCTTCTTCTTCTGCTTCTCCTTCAGCTTCCTTCTTCTCCTTCTTCTGCTTCTCCTTCGGCCTCCTTCTTCTCCTTCTCCTTCTTCTGCTTCTCCTTAGGCTTCCTTCTTCTGCTTCTCCTTC